>JBBPDB010093826.1:0-26550 GCA_037974465.1 Brachypetersius altus
AGAAACACTGTATCTTTCGCAAATGTGCAAAACTAGTGTATTGTACTGCATTCCATACTCATAATTAAAATATAATGCATCATGTTTCACAGGTCAGCTTCATGGAGAATGCTTAAACTGTCTGCTATACAGTCATCAACCTGTGTTACCAAAACATATCCAAACACTCCTTCTACAGAGTAGATTTTGCTACTTTAATGTTGCCATGGTTGACACAGGCATTCAGTTCCACACACAACTTTTATATTTTGCACAAAAGAGCAATACCAACAGAACGGGAAGCTCTGTAGCAGCCACAAGAGCCGAGGTCACCATTGACAATGTGTAGTAATTAGAAGGGTATAAAGCCCCCCAACACTGGGCTGGTGGCAGAGTGGAACTAGAGTGAAAGAGCTCCATCCATGTTCATACATTTCAGATGAATCTGAGTGACAAATCATCCAACTTCAGTACTTGACCTAATGCTTATGTGGCAGAATACAATAAGATCCTAACAGTCATGTTCTATATAAAGCCTTCTCAAAATAGCAGCTACTGTTACTACAGCAAGGGTGGGGGCAAAGTCCCAATTAATTTCAGTAGAAATGCTAAGCAGGTATACAGCATTTGCACATAGTGTGTACTGAGCATACTGCACTACGGTACTATATTAATGCACACAGACTCTGAAGGAAGCTGCCACCCTGATAAAGCATATTTTAAATTCTTTCCAGTGGTCTGTCTCACAATGAGACACAGGGTCTGACACACACACCTATTTATATGCATTTTTGCAACTTAGCTTTTTATATATATATGTATATATATGGTTTTACAAAACACTTCAAAAATGCATGGTTTAATTACGTTATCACTAATTATCACTAACAAGTCTATAAGTCTATAAATAATAGGTAAAATATACCGCTCTATACTAGCTCCTAGTTCAAATGTCCTTGATTTCCAAGCTGGAAACTGGGACAGAATAAAAATGTGGACCACAGAGAAATCCCCATGGAACATTGGTAACAATGTTCTGAAGCACAAGAGAACTTTACAAGGAAGTCTACTTTCTGCACAGTCCACACCATTGCTGACAGACTTAAGAGATGCTGCATTTTTATTTGGTACGGTTCATATCACCCCATAGTGGTACATGTTTTTGCTTTTTAATTTCACCCGTCAAATCAGACCTATTCTGCAAATACATTGGTCTAAATCGATCATCCCAACCATTTGGTTGCATAAATACAGCGCCTGAAAAAAGTCTCGTCACTTAACCAACCTGTAGGAACAACAAATAATAATTTGACTTGTAGTTATACAGTTGAAATCAGAAACAGCCTATAAGAAAGGCAAATCCCTCTTGATTATGCTTATTATATCAAAATAATTAGCATCATTCATTTAGTTGAATCATTTAATTTAAGCATTTTGTCTGGACAAAAGTCTTGTCATATACACAGGTGATGTCGATAGATAGATAAATAAATAAATAAATAAAAATGCCCATTTTTATAGTGTAAACCCAAAAATATGTTAATGTTCACTTACTCAGCTTAATACTTTACCCTTAAAAAATTTTTATGATATATATTCATACTGTGCAGTTTACACTGAACTGCTGGCTCGCGCAGTTACAGAATGTAAAATATCGATGTTACCCCTGTATAGACTGCACTGCAATTCATGGAAGCACGTTTTCTTTGGTATAAGCAGGTAAATACAGATTTGGCTACCTCCCGCTTCTGAGTACAGGTCACTTAGCATGGCAATCACATGCAGAGCAGCGGAAGCTTATTTCATTCAGGAGCATCTGATTGCCTTGCTAACCGCCGTGCCCAAACATAAACAACCCAGCACGCGGACGAAAGGGTGTCGCGTACGAGGCCCGGACGTCACAAATGAAAAACAAAAATGCGGAGGATAGCTGCTGTTTCAGCAAATGTGCAGGGTTGTCCACAAACAATTATTAGTTCATTTCTCAGATAAAATCTACGAGAGACTGAAGCCACCGTTAAGTGGGTGGTTACTGTATTCTTTTAGACCAATTTATATAAAATTGCATAACCCTGCATCAAGGGGGGACATCTGCAGTCAGAAACTCGTAATACACCATTGTGTGGAAGCACACAATTCGCTCTGGATAAGAGCGTCAGCTAAATGCCGTAAACAAGAGTAGTTGCTCAATCAGGACCCTGCCTTCAACTGGCATCTGTTTCTCTGGATGACAGGGCCTGCTATATGTAATTAATCAACTCTATGGCATTCACTGGGGCCATTGGACAGGGTGAGTGTTAGGAGACAAAAATTATTACATATTATTACATATCAACAATGGAGAAATGGAGAAATTATTCCTTGTGCAGAAGCAGCATCACGGTTGATTTTTAAAATATTATAAAAGCTTGACTTTATTGGTCATTGTGCAATCCTGGTTAGTGCAGTTTTAACAGGACACATGTTTGCTTTTCCAAAACTAGTGCAGCCCAATGCTGTGTCATATTTGAAACCTGCTCTGAGGGGCTTTAAAAATTATATTATGACTAATGCTGGGCACAATGTTTTAAAGGGGACTTATTATGCAAAACCCATTTTAGTTATAATAGGGCTACAAAACATGTCCATGAAGTTATTTTCACAAAATCACTCTCACATGAGAGGAAATCACCCGTTTTATCCTTCACAGTTTTGGTCCCTTTCAAAACGGCCCGTTTGGACGGATGGCCTAGTGGGTCGCCCAATTTGCATAGAATTTGCACAGAACCACCCCTTATCTGTCGAGACCACACCCACTACCCTGTTGCTTATCACCAATTTCAGCAGACATCTTGGGACAGCTCCCAAATTTAAAAGCTCAAAATAATTATTTAGTTTGCAGTTGGACTCATTTCAAAGCTAGGGCTGTGCAGTTTCAGGGACCAGAGAAAAAAATCTATAAACTTATGTTCAAACAGCAACACAGGGTGAAATGCTGGATTGTAAATATGCTTGTGTTTAATGTATCCTGAATTCAGCAGTGCCTGACCACTGCAGTGGCAAAAGCTGGCTCCGCCCAGCTGTCCAATATTCGCCCAAAACACAATAAAACAACCTCCAGTATTGGTTAAGGCAAAGAGACTGGCGTGAAAATACACCGATCAAGGCGTAAAATGCGCATTTTGTTCCAGTGAACATATAAGGTTCAGTGTGCTCTGCTGCAGCTCAACACCAGATTAGTTGAAGATATTCCATGTTGTCTGCTGGTTTTAGGAGCACAGAGAAGCCGAGCGCTGTGTCTACATGCAGAGGCAAGTCAGGTTTTGTTGACTGCAAAGAACAGCACACCTCCCTACACTTTCTCCCAGGCAAAGAAAACAGAAGAACTGCGGCTTTCATTTAATTTTCCATGGCCGTGTCCCAGCAACAATCGGTTTCATTCCACCTAAAAAGGTTCCACATTAAGTGTTTAAGGTGGAAGGGAGAACTGGAGTACGGGGCCATCTTCAGTGCCGTGGAGGATCTGGACCTGCTGTCTGGGACGGGTCAGCAGACAAGAGATGCAAGTACTTTCAAATAATGACTTTTCTGTCGCAGTTAAGTATGAACTTGCTTGTTCGTTTCGTTTCATATGTGCCAAACGAGCAGCGTAAGGGGTGGGTGGAGCATGGGATGGGTGGGGCGTGGCCAGGAACAGCTTAATTGCATGAAAGGGACAGAAAGACAACAACCGTGAAGAATAAAACTGGTGATATCTCTTTATTTGAGAGTGATTTTGTGCAACATGTTTTTATAGCCCATAGACCTATTATTACTAGTTGTTTTTTTTTTAAAGTGAGTGTTGCATAAGATGTCCCCCCCTTAATTGCGATTAATCACATGGTTTTCTGCGATTAATCACAATGTTATATGCACAATTAAGTAATTAAAAAGTAGTGTATAGCGCATTTATTTTTAAAGTAGTTACATAAACAAAAGTGAAATGACATTTGGTTTCCGAACACTTCAAACAACTGCGGTGCTTCTTAACAGCAGTTTTCCCTTTAAAACAGTTACGTAGGTGTAGTTCTAAATTAAACATCAATGTAATCAAATCAAATATAAAACCCAAGCTATTTGCCACTGGATGGCATTCATAGCCGCGGCAAAGGGAGACCAACTTCAAATGAAAGTCTATGCATCTGAATGCAGTGTTATTAAAGTCCCTGTTGGTGTAATGGTCATATTTATATAATATTTATATAAAATGGGACGACTGACCTCATGACAACCAACCGAGACGTTTTTGCTGCGTGCTTCAAATATACCTCTAACATAAAAGATTTTTTTTAAACTTGCGTTAACGATAAAATAATTGTTGGAGTTCAGTAAAATAAGGCGTTGGCGCGATAATAACGCAAAGCATTGAGGCATCGGAGGCGTTACGTTTACAGAAAACACTTGATTCAAGCAACACAATACAAAATACTGTTTCAAAGGAACGTTAAATGGGGTTAGAAATTCAAAGAATGGCGTTAAAACATATGCTATGGATGTTAAAACATCATGGTTATGCCTCAGAAGTTTTAGTTTAGAACGGGTTTTATAACAAGTTTCGCTGACATGATTTTTCTGACTTGCGAGACAACTTTAGAAAGACCAGGTACTTAAAAGTGGTGTTGAAATATCACCAGCTAACATTAGCTGTGCGAGAAAGGCAGGCTAAATATAGCTCATGGCTGGAGCTGGGAGCCGTTTGGAAAACCACTCAGCTCTACTGAACTTCAACAATCAACCGGCACAAAATAGGCTGCCTAAATTAGCCTAAAGTCAGACGAAAATAACTACAGAGTTATGGCTTTTCCCCTGATCAGTCAGGGAAGTCTGTACCTATATTACTCGAGTACTCCGCTGATTCGGATAGCTAACCTAGCTTCGTTACAGCAGTTGGGAGTATAAATACAGCTAGCTGGACAGGCTAAGGAAGAAAATGAAACGGGCAAGAAAATATACCCAGCTCGGTTTTCCAGCTCGCCATAAATCTACTGTTGCTTGTATCGAGGTACTCAAAGGCTTTTTCAGGTTCAAAGTAAGGGCTGTACCTTTTCTGGCACCTTGTACTCCGGATTGATTTCACGTTTAGGTCCAGGATTGTCCTAGAAATCGCGGTGTTCCCACAAAAGACAGCTGCGGTCAGGACGGTCAGGCTAGCGCTGCTTAACACAGCTAGCGAGCGGCGCTGTGGGCCCAACCGCTCCACGGGCAGAGTGTGAGAGAGTGTGTGTGAGTTGAGGGACAGGAGAAACTGACACTGCCCGCGTCACGTCACTCTTCCAAAAGAAACTCCTTTCTTTCTAGGGCGCAGTATCCGTACTCTCCCAATTCTGCTTTTGAGAAGGCCCCTTATTTTATTTCGATACTTCACCGTTGCAGCTGCCGAGCATGTCTATGCAGGCGACCCCCGCCCACTCTCTCCTTAGTGCCAGCGAAAGATCCCGTGTTTATCCCGGAAGTGTGTGTATGGATGGATGGATGTGAATATGTTAGAGAGAGAGTGAGTGAGAGTGTGTGTGTGTGTGTGTGTGTGTGTGTGAACCCCCCCATTAAAGGGGGGGGGGATGGGGGGGTTCTTGAAAAGTATCACCAGTTTCAAACCATTTGTTACTATGGATCATGAAATGAAGACACACAGAGTTTACCGCTGCGTTTACTCAATGCAACGTATTACTTATACAGTGCGTGAAAAGTATTTGTCCCTTCCTTATTTTTATTTTAAATATAGAAATGTATATATTAAAATTGTTTTTTTCTTTAATAAATAAAAATACACTATAATTGAATAGTGAAAAATACAATAATAAATGGATCTCGCCCTCCTAAAAGTACTCAGTCAGGAGTCACTAATGACCCTGTCCACTGCACACAAGGCTAATTGGCTTCAACTTGTGATCAGTCGTAATCATACTGATTAGTTCAGCATAAAAACAGTTATTACTGCAGCATGCCAGTGCTTGGTAGTGTAATTGAAAGCAAACGATCTACACTGGGTGGCAGAATAATAATTAAAAAAAAAGAATAAATTAATTAAAATGCTTTGCCAATCCCTATAGGAGCATAGTAAAGTCTATAGTTAAGAAGTCGAAAGTGTTTGGTACTTCATGATGTTTGGTATGGTACATTAGGCTGTTCCTCCAAACTGGATGGAAGATTAAGGAGCAAACTGGTCAGAGAGGCTACCAAGAGGCTTCTGGCAACTTTTTAGTAGTTACAAGAATTTATGACCAAGAGCGGTCACTGTGTGCATGTGACAACATTATCACAAGTGTTCCACAAATGTGGCTTGCATGGGAGGGTTGCAAGAGCTACTAAAAAAGCTACTCCTCAAGAAAGGCCTATACTGATCTATTTGTTGTCTTGTATCAGTATGATTGTAAGGTCAGTTGAACTTGTTTGATTGTCTGATTGATTTTTATTGTTTATTTAATAATGAGAAATACGTGAACATGTACATTTTAAAAGTGATGCCATACAGTTCTATGTAAACATTTGAACATCAACAGTCAAATTACACATTTTGTTGATTTTCTTAGAGGAAAAATACAGAATGTATCCCCTTTTTTCTGAATTAAAAAATAAAACATAAAATGTGGTCTGGACTAGATTGATTGATAGAGGCTGCGTATGTGTCTATAAACGACAAAACAGACCGGGAGTGCTTGTAAAATTTGAAGCAAACGCTTTTTTTTTTATTGCAAGAACTTTTACATTTTTACTTTTTAGATTTTCCATTACCTTATGTCTAAAAAGTTATTCTTTATTTCAATGTCATTCAATTATTTACTTATTTTTTTTGGAACAGGGAGACTAGAGTGTATTCTGGTTATATGCACCTCTCTAGGTATTCCACCCAGTTCTATATGCAGTATCTGATACTTGTCTTAGACCTGTCCTGCTTAATATCCATACCATAGAAGATGTATGCCTTCTACTTATCGTTGTCTATAAAAGATAAACCACATGTAAAGTATTATTTGCTTGTGTTTTATATTCTTCTGTAAAACGGTGGATTTCACTCAGTTGCCCCTGCTTTTAGGACCATTGCAACAGGTGGCAAAAGAAGGGACTGCTGATGACGAGATTGAATACATACTGTAACAGGACTTTGCTAATTCGTCTGACACCCCTACCTTTGACTTTTTCTGTTTGATTGTTGCTCATTACCGTGTGTGGTTGAAGAAGACAGACAGCGAAAATAATGCAGTGGAAAAATGCCAATGTTCTGCAAAAGTACGTTATTGTAGTGTGTGGTGATCATTTTTAAAGGTGTTTGTGTTCTTGCATTCTTGTGGGCTCATAATTTTCTACTGGGAACCACAATTGAGTCTGTAAAAACATTGCTTTTTCAATTAACTGTTTTTGCATTTCCTTATATCTACTTATTCAGTCTACAGCAGACCGCTTTTTGAAGGAAACATAATACAGAGCACCTAATCAGAACAGATCTCTTGTACATATATCAGACTTAAAGGTACAAAAATTGCTGTAACCTTTCTACCTCTAAACATTAAAGAAAGGCTGAAAATTTGTCATGTGAATGTATATTTTGAGCTGTTTTGTTAAAGAAATCCACCTGTAATGTGTGCAATGCTGTGGTTTGATATGCATCCACATGGATGGTTTTCTTCCTCCTTCTCTGAGGAGACGCATTGTGACGGCCACTTCTTGTCATAGTGAGTAATCCAGTGCTCATATGTAAATTAAACATTTCTCGTGGAGTCATAAAAGTGAGGGGGAAAAAAGCAAATTATACCAGCACCTACATGCCCAGACCATTTATGCCTACAATATCCTCCAACTTTCACTTTCTGTGGTCATACAATTTGTAATAAAAATATCTAGGTTAGTTAGAACCTCGCTTATCCTGTCGCAGTTTAATTGCTGTGCAAGAGCTTTATAACTGAATATATGCCAATTTTTATAACAGGCGCCCTACTATAAACTAACCCAATCCAATTGGGGCTATAATTGTACTGCAAGTGTTCTTGTTTATACATTAAGTGTTCAGCTGTTTAAACGTTTGCTTTGGAGAAGGCTCCAGTTGGCAATAACATTCCCAACTCTTATAGGTGTCTCCTGCTATCACGTTCTTGCACGTCTGTTTTTTGCAAGGTAACTTGGAAAGAAATATTGAGAAACACTTTCAGTAAGCAGTGCCCATTTCCAGTTTCTGGAGCCCCATAGTTTGGTGATTTACCTGCTCACATACACTTAACGGGAGTTTAATACCTAGCTTGAGAAAGTTTGTTTCCAGTATCCTATGCATTTTAGTGTTCTTTTTTTTTATATATAAACCTGGTTAGTTCCGTAGCGTGAGAAGGGTATGGATCTACAAGCTTTCCCTTTGAATGTTAGTTTTCTTTATTGTGTTTAATTATTTAGAATGTTACATTATTTAGAATTATTAAAACGCGAGTGTGAACATGAAACCACGAAGCCTTTATTTTGAAAAACATGGCCGACTCTAAGCTCAGGTCTGTCCTTTGACGTTGTTTTGAACTCTCAGGCGATGAGGAACCTCATGTGTCGTGTGTGACTGGGGCTGTTATGTTCAGTATTTGGCAACGACCTAGCTCATAATCAAGGTATTCATTTATGTATTTATGTATTTATTTATTAGTTCTGGGCTTGTGCGGAAAGGTGACCTCTAGGCCAGCATGCCGAGTCCATGCGTTAGGTGTCATGTTCCGCTGAGCTCCACATTTGTACGGTCATGTTGAAAATGAATGTTCGTCAAATCGGGCCGGTTTGAGCGAGGAAGAGCGTTTAAATAAAGCACATACTAAAAGCGTCGTAAGCAGTTGTTAAGAACTGTCAAGTTACCTGAAGTCGACTCACTACACTGTCACCCTACCATTGGAGTCTCTATAGCCTTTTTGATAGATGCTTTGTTGCCTGTTACACACATATTTGAATATATGTGGGATCAAAACAAATTTCAATAGACATTGACATAGCACGTAGACTGGCCAAACAAGACCCCAGTATAGTTTTATCCTTTTATTTAAGCAGGTGGAGATGTTTCCCGTCTTATACACCCTATAATCATCATATGCTCTGCTCAAAGTTATATACTTTATATTTAATACATTGATATGCTCAGAGGAAACACTACTTTGGAACAGAATAAATCTTGTTTTTTGGTGCAGATAAGAATATGAAAAGTGTGGCATTATGACACAGATTGCCATATAAAGGCCATTAAAGATTCCTAAAAGGTATTGGCTTGAATGTACAGATTGTGTGTGGAGGTGAGATAACAATTTGCATAAACTTTCTTTGAACACTAAATGTACAAAATTAAGAGTTCATGCACACTCAGTCTCTACCCCAAAGGACCCCGTGTTATTGCAAGGTTTATTTCAATAAAGCAGGAGCTCACATGGAATACATGGAATATTTATGAAAAAAAATCAAAAACTTTAAAGATTAATCAAATGCATCACTGCATTGACACCAATAAACTAAATACAGCAAATGTCACAATTCATGACAACACAATACATTACACAGGGTGGCACATTTGAATATAGCTTGCACCTCTATTCTGGACATGGCAAACTGGTGGCCATCACCAGTTCAAATTAGCAAAATCCAAAAAAATTACAGAAGCATGCCTATCTGTAAACCACATATTAAGGTATGTACAACGTATTAGTCTACAATTGAACACATATACTATACAATGACAGATATTTGATTAAAACTAACAGGATGTCATTCTTGTGTCAATTCTGCCAGCAGCAGATATTTTTGGGCAATTCAGCACCAAAAACCTGTTCGCGTGTGTACACACTGACTTCTTAGTTACGAGGTCCAATTTTTAGGCTTGTTAGTTACATCTTTTTGAACTAACCATCAGCAGCGAGCTGTCAATGACCGTGTTAAGCAGGAGGGACGGCAGATAGGTAAACTATGCCAAAACGTGACTGTATTGTAGCAAATAGCTACTTAAGTTACAATTCAGTAGAACTGCCAATGGTCCTAGACAGTAGGCTACATCACTGGCAGCCTCTGGCTTTTCCTCACAGGAGGCTAGGCTGGCAATCCAACAACTAACTAACCAACCATAGTCATCAGCTAACTTAACAATATGAGTATTTACCTCCTTTTGGTCAGGACTTTTTTCTTTTTGCAAGCAGTTGGTCTTGACCAACAATTAAAAAGTGTCGCCTGTCCTCCTGTTTTCATGCCCGACGTCTCCTCAAGCACTTGGATAGCACAAGCGACTGCACTAACAAACATACAGTAAATAGTGACGGTTTGGTAGAGAAAGCGGGTTGGGTAACAATAATTGGGTTGATACCAATAATTTAATTTCTAAAGAAAATCAACAAGCTATTTATGCTTGATAATCATTTTATTAACTGGAATGATGTTATTA
This sequence comes from Brachypetersius altus, assembly GCA_037974465.1. Taxonomy (NCBI): domain Eukaryota; kingdom Metazoa; phylum Chordata; class Actinopteri; order Characiformes; family Alestidae; genus Brachypetersius; species Brachypetersius altus. Next base: position 10,379 of record JBBPDB010093826.1, read on the forward strand.
CATTGGTGGGGTTATATTGTCTGGATCTGATTATTGGGGGGGTAACCGTCCTGGAAATTACGAGCGAAAATATGTTATCACTCGTTTTTGTGGCCATACTTGTCCATCATTTAGTTTGCAGTTAAATTTCACTGTGATAAGAGCAAGAGAGGTCTGAGTGCACCATGGACGTGAAACTGAATACTGTATGTGGGAGGATTGGGAAAGAAAAAGGTGTCTTTATGAGTAGTTGTAAGTACTAGACACGCAAACAAATGAATAGATGAGGCGTGGTTATAAGTATGAAGATCTTGATGGGCTGTATGATTATGGATCAGCAATATGGGAAAAATATATACCTAGACAGTTTCAAAATGTCCCAATGCGCAGGACGTTGCCATACAGTAAGGGTGGGCGATATGACTAGATGAAATTGTGAATTAAGCGCATTATAGAAACAGCGCTCAACCAACAATAGTTTGGTTGTACTGTTCAGTATAGTATAAAATATAAAAAAAATATTATTAAATACCATGATAAAATCATGATTTGTCAAACATGTATATTTTTGCCATATTGCCCACACCTACGATACGGACAAAACTGACCTGACTTCACTTAAAACTGCTATGAAAAACTTGCATTTGATCATACTATATGATTGTGCTGTACTACATCTAATAAACAGGACGGATGTGCACGTATTGTAAGAAGCATGCAGTTAGTCAATGTGGACATATCCGTGCTCTAAAAAGCATATTGTGTATCATGATGAAACTAATCACTGACAAGATATATTGGATACCGTGCTATTTAGTTCTTTTGTTATTTGTATGCTCTATGAGATTTTTGTGTAAATTAGAAAGTGCTATATAAATAAAATGTACTGTTATATATTATTTGATATTCAGAACAATAGATTCTTTTGCAGGGTCTTTAATGCCTGACAGCACTGAGCCGCTCCTCAGTGGCAGGCTGCTTCACCCACGATGTGGGACAGAGAGATTCTGCATTTCTTTCCTTCTAACTGCTGTCAGACACACACACACACACACACACACACACACACACACACACACAAACACACATAAAACACTGGTAGTTTCACTTATGTGCAATATTACTTTTGTGCAATTTCTTGGGTGGAACTATTACTACTGGGCAAAATGTTACATTTAAAATGTGCAGTTTTCTGGTGTTACTGTCAATGCCTGTCACTCCATTGTGTACCTGTGTGTGTGTCTACAGTGTTTGTATATTTGCTGTTTGTATATTTAGATCAACTCTGTATATATTTATACATATACTCATTGTGTACATACATACAACTTGCCTAAGTCTACATATAATTTTCATATACATATCTGTATGTATTTTATATTTCTAGATTGTACAGTGTACATTCTATACTGTACTGTTGGTGTAGTATTTTATTCTATTCTATTGTTTTCTTGATTTTTGCTGCTCTTAACTTTGTACTGTCCACTTTCTGCCGTGACAAAGCAAATTTGCCACTTGGGGGACGAATAAAGGTTTACTTATCTCTTTGTTTTGACAGATCAACATGGCCTTTTCTCTAATGATGCTTCCTAAGATACCAACAGCAGCACACTGCAGGTCTTTCAGGTAATTAATGATTATGATGCAGGTGTGATTAGCTTTTCTTTTATTTGTTTAATTGTTAAAGTGAAGTTTCATTCATTGATTGCTAATGTTAAAAATTAACTAGAGAACTAGAAGCTGCAAAGAGGTGCAAACATAGATCAAAACACGTGCATCTTGTTATAATATGCCACTTCTGGGTTTGTGGAATTTGTCTAGTATTCCTAGATCGTGCTTTTAGTACTGCTATGCAGCTGATAACCATTTTTTATGGAGCCACTTTGAGTCTTGCTTTATTTTTGTATTCTAAACTAGAATTTTTTTTAATGCATTTATTCACAAAACATCCTTGTTTGTTCAGTGTTTCAACAGCTGTGGCAGCTATTCAGAAGCTAACTCGAGTAAGGGTGGTCGACAATACTACTCTTGGAAACACCCCCTATCACCGTCCTCCTAAAGTCATTCATGTATACACCAAGAATGGAGTGGGAAAAGTGGGTGATGTGGTCCTATTGGCCATCAAAGGACAAAAAAAGAAAGCACTGATTGTGGGACACAAAATGCCTGGAGACCGAATGATGCCTCGCTTCGATTCAAACAATGTTGTTTTGATAGAAGAAAACGGGAGTCCCACAGGAACAAGAATCAAAGCTCCCATACCTACACACCTACGCAAAATGGAGGGTGATTATTCTAAATTATTAGCCATTGCACAACGATTTGTGTAGGCTAGTGTATGATCACGATCATTGAGAAGACACCAACCAACCAATTCTTGTTCCTCCAGCTGCTTGTAAAACTATTTGATGTAACAGGAAAAACTTGGACTCCATTTGTTAGTAAGAAAATAAAAATGTTTCCCTAAAAACAAAATAGAACACATTGTGCTCTTTTTTTGGTAGATGGTTATTTTTAATCATTGATCATCAGATATGACAATTATGTATTTATATCACATCTAACAGGGAACTTTTTATTGGCTCCCTTCTGGTGGTTTGCAAGCAAACATGCAAGTGCAAAACTGTTCACTACAGAAACTTATTCCATGCCCTTTCCCTCTCCCTTACGTCACCACCTCTATTCTATATGGCACCAGTCTATTGTGTACTTTGTGAATTTTATTAATCAAAAGGTTTGGGAAAGTGAAGAGCAAAACTGTTTTGATAACTGCTGCTACAATACCTTGCAGTAGACTTCAATGACCTCATCAGTAGATCCTACACTCACTGGCACACTGACCTTATTGGTGCAGATTCTGTTACTATACTGATTTAAGCCGAACTACTTGACAATATAGGAGTCCCTTTTTACCACGTTTGGCAATGAAATGCAACTGTTCAGATATTAAGGTGGCGGACGATTCTCTTAGCTGTGGTGGATTAAAGAACATTTACATGAAAGTGGTGTAGTAAGCATGCATGACTGCAATTTAGTAACCAACTAAGCTAGTAGATTCAAGATCAAGATTCAAGATTCTTTAATTGTCACATGCATAGTCATACAAGTACAACACACATTGAAATGTATCCTGTATTGTAATTTAGACCAACAAGTAATCTTTATTTATGTTAACCCACACGCTTTTATCCTACAAGCAGCAGCACTAGCCACAAATTCTACGTGGTCAGTGCCAGCCCTATGGTGGTCCCTTTGATTCACGTAGTAGAGGGAAACTGAATAATTGTGCCTAAACAGATGTGCTCAAGTCTGTAACTGAAGACCTAAATCATGTACCTATGTGACAGGTGTTTCTGATAAAATGGCTACTGTGAGCAGGTGCCAGATGGGTAGTGTGGGTGCAACACAGTGTGAATGCAGATGACAACATTTTCAAGTTGTTGGAATAGGAAGGAGAAACAGATTGCACAGAGAAAACGGCACAACTCCAAGGCTTATGGCTTCGGCATTGAGGCACTTAAACAAAACTGGCTTTTTCTGTCCTGTAATCTTTGCTGTCCGTCCTCTTCAACCACACATGGTAATGAACAGCCACTAAACAGGAAAAATGGGTTTAGAAGAATTAAAGGTTTGGGCAGTTACAGTCTGAACACTCATGCTAAAATGGAAATTACCTCAGTTATGTTCATCTCAATGTTTCCGGCCCCTTCTTTGTCCATCTGCTGAAAAGATCCTAGATGCCCAAAAGTAAATACATTTTAAATACAACTGAAGTATATTCTACCATAGACAGTACACACAAAAATAAGGCATATTTGGCTTTCGGGTGAAATTTATGGAAAACGTAAAAAGTTCACACTACAGTGATATATCATGAAAGTAGGGCATTTAAGTGGAATAATACAATGGCGACTTCCTCATCTCATCTATTTAAACAAGCCAACCACAGTAGTAAGTATACCACAAGAAAAAATGTCAACGTCTCAATAACGTTTCATGTGCCCTTGAGCACAATTACAGCTCGACAACGACGTCTCATGCCGTCTTACTTATTGGCTGCTGAGGCATCCCACCCTTCTTGGCGGTGCGGCCCTCAGGTCATTGAAGTTCTGGGGTACAGAGTTACGAGCCTCTACACGGCGACTCGGCTGAACCAAATATCCCTAAATATCCCACTATATTAATATAGCACTTATATCACTTGAGATTATTAACTGAACACTGTCTTAACCCCTAGGCTTATTACTGTTCAAACAAGTCCAATTTACTATTGAGCTCCTCAGTGTGTTTCTGTCTCTCTGTCTTCTGTGGATTTTGTGTCTCACCTAATGATCAAGCTCTTCGAGAACTTCAGGAATGTATTGGTTTGGACGTGTTTGCACTATTTTAACCAAAATCATTATCATTTACTGGATCACGTGAATGCATTTATTCATCAAAACACTTCTATGATATTGGTGTGGTGACAAAAGGAGGGCAAATGCTACGACAACCAAAAATCTACCAAGAAATCAAACTTTATAAACAAGAACACCGTCATTAATAATCACGGTTTTGTGAAGAAAAAAAAACAATGTCTAGAGTGTAAACCTAGGGTCAATTTTCTGTCTTGGTGTTGCATTTGTGGTAGGCTAAGCACCAAAATGACAAAACAGGTAGTTATCAATTAGTTACAATTATATTTTAGTATGTTGCCTGTATATGTATACTATGGCACATGTATATATTCCAGTAGTTTCCTAAAGTAAGGGTAGCGTTTTGCCTTTAAATTCAGTGAAAACATGCTCTGTACTCTCAATTTCCTCTTGTCTGTAAGACCGCCTGTTATGCTCTGTTAGCTTCTAAATGTTAGATAAATACGTTGCTGTTCTATCTGTGTTGCAGTTGGCAGATATCTCCTCTGAAATCATACCAGTGTGGGAAAATGTAGAGGTAGAGGTGGTGAGATTTGGATAAAACATTGCATTTACAAAGTTTGATTAATTGTTATAGATTTTTGTTAGGCCTTATTTAGTATTAAGAATATATTGTGCAGCCATGAAATCATGAAATTAGTGTTTTAAAGCCATTAAACTGTGTAGGAATTGCACATAAGGACTGGATCTGAAGTTTAGAAAATAAAGTCAAAAGTGCATTTCAGGCAATAAAGGAAACATACTGAACATGGCCTCCAGTTTAACCAGGCAACAGATGAAGTTATCAAAATCGATGGCTTCATTTTCAGCATATCTAGCCACGAGGATCTGGTTCAATCCGTTGTTGAGCTTGAAGCCTAAATAAAAAATACAGGCAGCACATCAGTAATTACATAAAGCTTAATGACTAGGGTTTGTGCATGTTTGCTGAAATTAGCCTTACCTGCTGAGTCAACAGCAAGACGCATCTCATAAGAGCTCATACTTCCTGACTTGTCAAGGTCAAACTGCCTGTAGATGACCTATGTGATACATAATTAATAATACACACAATATATACTTTGTGTCTTTACATACTCATAAAAAAATTCATTCAATTCATGTGGCTGGTGGTTTCTTGGACAAACAGTGATCTTTTTAAGGGGATTAAGATACAAACAAAGTCATCCAGAGTAGTCTGATGTTAAATTACACATTCCAGAGAAACTCGCTGAATCCGAATTGTTCCCAGCAGTGGTGATAGGAATCAGAATTAATTCAAATAAACAGTTAAATGAATATCTTCACTGCCCATTGATTTATAAGTTCTACCTGTGACCCAGAAGAAAGTTTCATATTAAGAATTTTTAAATATTTTAATATATGAGTATTGTGGTTGAAAGAAACATGTTCCAGCAATTATTTTCCAATTATTTTAAATGATGTTAAGTCTCTGTTTTAGTTCTGCTTGATTTGACTGCAGCCTGAAGATACAGTGGTGCATGGTATTTTGACAGACAGACCCAGTAAGTGGGTTGGGATGTCTAGTGTGGCATATTTATTATAACGGTAATTCTGTGTCAGTTGATGACAATTTCTTCCATTTGTGAGCTTACCTGTGGGGTCCCTCAGGGTTTTTGGTCCAATTTTATTTTCTATCTATACACTTCCTCTCAGTTGTTGATCTGCCAGTTTAATACTGCTTTTCATTTTTATGTGGATGACACTGAACATCTAGCCCAGTGTAGCGTGGTCAGTGAACCCAAACAGTAGGGAGGGCCTGGTGCCAGTGGACCAAATTGTTGGGCCAACGGTACATCAACCTCTCGTTCTTGGTGATCAAACATCGGAGGTTGGAATCCCCGCAGAACTTGGGGCCCCGCAGAACCTGGCAATGAATTGGTTCCCTTCTGTCCAAGACAAGTCTTTGGGGAACCCATCTAGGTGGACTACATGCTCCAATATCAGCTCAGCGGTGGTTTTGGCTGACAGAAGTACAGAGAAGGTCACCAGGTGAAGAGCCTTGGAAAAGCGGTTGATGATGGTTAGGATGGTGTCCTAGCCTTCAGAGTCTGGCCTGTAATGAAATCAAAGGTGATGTGCGACCAGGGATGACCAGGGATGTCGGGAGGCAGGAAGAGGTTGGGGCTCCCCTGGGGCTGGTTGATTAGGAGTCTTGGCCCTGGCACACAACGCCCATGCCCGGATAAACTTCCGAACATCTTCGGTCATGTTGGGCCTCCAGAAGGCTCTTCAAATGTAGGAGAGGGTGTGAGTGATGGGAGTGATCCACAGGGGTAGATCAATGTCCCCCTCAGGCCTCAGCACGAAGAGTCATCCGGGCAGGGTTTCTGCCGGAGTAGGCATCAAGGCTAGAGGGGTGATGATGAGATAATGAGAAAAGACATGCGTGGACAGACCCTGCTCAAAGAACAAAGCCCATCCCATCTGTCTGGGATTTAACTGGTTAACTGGGTTAAATGGCTATGAGATTCTGGTGGTCTGTTCAGACCATAAATGACACCTTGAACCAGAGCCCCCTTGATGGCGAGCAGTTCACGGTTCCTTAGCCCGTAGCACTGCTTGGTGTGGCTGAATTTTCAGGAGAAGAAACTGCAGGGATGCAGTTTCTGGTATTGACCACGGTCGAAGAGTAGCGCTCCAACGCCCATATACCCAAAGCATCCACCTCCACAATGAAAGATTTGATGGGATCCAGATGATGGACGATGGGAGCGGATGAGGATGAAACGTTGACAGGGGGGCCATGTGAGGGCAGTCAAGGGTGAACTGAACTGAAGCACCGGATAAAGCGATGGTAGAAATGAACAAATTCAGAACCGAACTGTATTGCCGCTACCAGTCCAACGGTGGCAATAATACACTGAAAAGTTGTCAGCCATCATAAGAAGAAGAAGAAGCCTGCTGCAGCAGGTAGCATGACTGCTCCGTGTCTTGTATTTTAGTGTTATCAACAGTTATCTTCAACAGTTATCTCAGTTTATTTAGTATCAGTAAGCTGTACCCTTTCTAAAGAGAGTAGAGAGAGTTATTTCAACGTTTCTTTTGTGTACAAGTATTTGTTCTCACTCGCCGCAGGCTGTTAATGCTAACCCTAATGCTAACACTGTTCTAAGCAATAAAGTTTTCTGATTCTGATTATTTATTTACCTTTACATTTTCTTAATGCATTAAACTTAGTTTAACATACGAAATGAAAGTGTTCTGAGAGCATATTTAGGGTTTACACTATAAAAATATATTTGTTTTTACCAAAACACAACATGGCGTTTTTTCACTATACGTGGATGCTCTTGGAATGTAACCCCCAAGAAAAGCAGTGGGATTACTGTATAACCTAAAAGAAACAATAGAATAACACCCCTCCACACGATTTCTCCAATACTGTAAGTGACAAACTCAGCAGTAGAGACCGTTCTTTCAGGAAGTTAGTTTGTCGGTCACAGGTAGTCTTGCTCAGTTTGGGTCTGAGTGTGGTTGGCCAAGGTTCCTGCTGGCATTCGTATTAGGGCTGTGCTGGTTCGGACTGCCGGGTTAGCTTCTCTGTATTGAATGATATTTCAGACCTGATGTACTATGACATGGGTGCCAGAGTCCCCCGACGCACAAACATTAGAAAAAAAAAATACACACTATGCTACAGGTATCACCCGCTTTCCGTACCAGTCTTCCAGTCCCCCCAAAGTATGTCTTCCCCACTTAAAAAATGCCTCTGACACCCCTGACTTAGAGATTTACCACGGCATGCGATTAATCAACGTTCATTTTTTTAAGTATTACTTTTTCTGTGATTAATAAGTTGAAATAAATTTTTCGACACCCCTAATGAAATAATAATGCATGTATCTATACATATGTTTTTAATGGGTGTCATTGTCATGTTCAAACAGCTGAACCCTCACTTGCATAATGGTCTGTCAGGGTGTTTTATAATCAACATGACAAAATTTACAAAGATGGTTCAACATCAAAATTTCCCCCATCCAAATAAGCCAGAATGTGTGTCTAAAAAACATAGCTGCTCTAAAATGGAAAGAGAAGTTCTACTTACCAGCCATTTTCGTATCTTGTTCCACAAGATCTGAAACTCCACCAATCCGAGACGTGCACTTCCATCTTTCTGAAGATCAATGGAGGAATTAGAGAGAACAACAAAACAAGAACTGGTACTGGATTCAGAACTGTGAGGTATCAGACTTCCAAGTATGAAAAATGTTATTAGTCATAAGGTGGAAGGATACATCCAAGAGGTTCACCATAGTCCTGCATGACTCCATACTGAAGCCATCTGTTATCAGGTCTTTGTCTGAGTGAATGAAATACAGCTTTTGTTATAAATCTAATACTGAATAATACAATCAGCCTTAGGCTTTCAAAGTATATTAATATACAGCCCCAGTGTCTATATTAGGCATATTCCAAATTGTTGATTTGCTTTTAAGAAAAATAATGGGCCTTACGTCTACGCACTACTCTGTTAAGAATGGTCCTGAGTTCATTGACAGATATCTCCATATCCTATAAGAGAGAAAAATTATATGTGAAGCATAATTGTTTCATCAAACATTATGACATTTTTAAAGAAAAGTACTAAACTTAAAATATGTAAGTGGATGATTTGCTTATTGTGATAATACCAATACCATGTATACAGAAAATTTTCAGACTACTTTAAGTTGTCCCCAAATTATGCCTAAGATTCATCCTAAAATGGCTTAAATTCATATTTTCTGGTGTTTTGTTAATGCATTAAAAAAAACAGAATACATAAGTATTCAGACAGCCTTTGAAGTGAAAGTGACCATTCTGTCATACGTGAACACATCACAGCACACAGCGTGAACAGCACCAAATTCTTCCTTAACCCATTCACCAAGTGAAGCAGCGGGCAGCCAGGAACACCACGCCCAGGGAGCAGAGTGTGGGGACAGTACCTTACATCAGAGGTGCTCAGCAGTCTTGGGAATCGAACCTACAACTTCCTGATTGCAGGGCAAACACCCTAACCACTAGGCCACCATTCTCACAGCCTTATGCTGCCAAGACCATGTTTGCCTGTAGGGACGGTATTACTAAGTTTATGCTCAGTGGCAGAATTCAGTTTGGTCCAATCAAGGTGTAAAAGTTTCTCATGGACAACTGAAAGGAGAAGGACGTGTCAATCCAGTGTTTGAATACTTATTGCTGTGTTCGTAGCTGCCCCCTGCTTCACTTGGTGAATGGGTTAAATGCAGAGGAAGTATTTCATGCTGTGGTGTGTTCACGTATGACCAGATTGTCACTTTCACTTTACCTTTCATTAACCCTTACCGGTAAAACCATAGTAACCACCTAGCAACATATTAGCAACCACTTAGAACATCATAGCAACCAATACAGTTACCATAGTAACAACTACTGTAGCCACACATTTCACATTTTCTTGTGGAAATATAATCTAGTTTTTCAGTTATAACTGCTTGCACCCTCTAGTGTTTTTCATCATCATTTTAATATAATGAGAAGAATCATGAACAGGTCTTGTAAATTGGCTCTGTTGATATTTATCACTTAACTAAATTTATCTGACAATGTATCTTCATATTACTGAAAACAATACATTTTTAAAGGTAGTGTACATTACCATAACAACGTTTTACTCCAAATTATTGTATTAGTCCACTCATTATCCTTTCAAACTTTGGAAAAGAAAAGTTATGAGGTGGTCAAATGACAGGGACAAGATTAAGAAAAGAGTCACTAACGTCTCCAGCCAGCTGAGCAAACATAGACTTGAAGGTGTCATCTATGTCATCCTCTGTGATTTCCTCCTAAATGCAACCACATAAACATTACATACAAATACAAGATAGCTGCTTTCCTTTAATTAAATATAACCAATGCCACACAACCTACCTCTTCCTCCAAGTCTGCAGATATTTCATCATCCAGCTCCCTGTCATAAAAAATAATATAAAACTCTCAAAAACTACTTTAGATCAATATAAGTGCTCTAAATACTACTGAGAAAAAAATCACAGTCAAGCACTATTCAACCATAGACTGCATAGACTTTAAAAAATCAATTTCAGATCTCAGGTTCTCAGGTTCTGGTTTGTTTTCCAAAGAAAATGTATGTAGTAGATTTTCCACACTTGCATGCTCTCTCTCTCTCTCCCTCTATCTCTCTCTCTCCCTTGTGTAATGTTGTATTTAGAACAGTTCCAGACTTTGACGAGTGAGTAAACTGATGTTTATGGGATGATGTAAGGTTGAAAGGTGAGTGATGATGATTGGTGGAAAGATCCCAATAGATCTTTACGCTTAGATATAAAAACATCAAAATGATCCTCATTTGATAGGTTTCCGTTTGTAAAGGATTTTTAGTGACACCACTAAATGTGACAGACCTTAATACTGATTTCTACCAATCTACCAGTCATTCCCCAAAACAAACTTCACAATAACTCACTCTGTCTCAGACAGCTTCTCAGTGAAGACTCGTAGGACGAAGTCACTCTCCTTGCTGTGTTCAAAGGTGGATGGGACGATGAGGTACTCTCCAGGGGGCAGGCGAAGACGTGCACTCACCTCCCTCAAATTGATAAACGTTTCAGAGCGAGCACAGGATGAGTGGGTAAGGAAAAAGTCCTTCCTCAAGTGGACATTCTGACAACCTCTGAACTGCAACCACATAGTACAGAAATGAGTGAGCTAGAACTGATTTGGACAAGAATAAAATATGAAAAGACAAAACAAGAAATTCTGTAAATTTGCTTGTGCATAGGGTTCTCTTAAAAAGCAAAAATGTTCAGTGTCATCATACTTGATGTGCCAGATCAGTAGGACTTAAAAACTGTAGTTCAACCTGTTTTAGGGACTAATGCAAATGCCCATACCTCCTCCGGAATCTGCAAAGGAAAAAAATAACTGCAGTCAAGAATGCACTTTTATCACTTTTAACACTTTTTGTTTGGTTAAAAAAATTGTTGGTCCAATTTGGAGACTTATACCTGCTCACTGGCAATACCCTGACCATTGATGAACAGAGTAGAGGGCTAACAAATGCACATAAACCTAAGGACTACAGTCTGTGATTTAAAATTACAAAGTGCACATATGTTACAGTTACAGCATTTGGCAGACACTCTTATACTCTCATAACAAAGTTGCTACCAGCTAAATTGGATCAGATAAAAGGGACAATGAGTGCAGATATAAGGTATGTATGTACCTAATACAAGTGGCTAGTCCAGATTTGCATTTTGGAGACCCAGGGAAACTTATGGGGGTTCTCCACTGACAGGTAGCAGCTTGGTTCAGTTCACTGATACTGAATGGTGGCGTGTACATATTGGAGGTTACTGATTGGTGGTCGCTATTGATTGTTACGCCAGTGTTGCTGACTGAACCCAGATCAGCTGCCCGGCATTTTTAAAGTACCTCAGGATGCTACTTTCTCCGCCTCAGCTGTTTGGTGAGTGTTAGCATCGGTAAACGTATTAATTACAGCAGAACGGAAAGCTGTGCCTTGGTCGAAGGAAGAGGTCAGCGCATTTCTGTCATGAATCGCAGATGACAAGATTCAAAGGGAACTAGATGGGGCGACCAGGGATAAGACAGTTTTCTCTTTCTGTAGTGGAAAACTGTAGGTCTGAAACCGAACTGAACAAAGTAGAACGGAACTGAACCAAACCGAGCCGGTCTCAGCCAGTGGAGAACCCACTTTACACTCTAATCAAGTTAAAGCGGTGACTGAAAATCTGTCAGAGAATAAATGCTTGTAACTGGGGTGGTATCTTCATACCTTTAGTTAATCTTTGACTTCGCATACCTTACCCCAGTGGTTCCCAACCTGGGGTTCGGGTCCCCCTTATGGGGGTGCTAGAGATCGCAGGGGGTGCACATAATTTTGTCTGCACTGAGGTTACCAACAATTATATTTGTACACATTAAATTAATAAAATCCCAATGTCTGAGAAACGTAAACATTTGTTTGTGTGTATAAGAGTATATGAACAAAAACCTACAACTGCTGTTTATTTTTTGCAAATAAAAGTTTGTAATTAATCACTTTATTCTTTTTGAGCGTCTACGTGGGTAGGAGTTGGGGGGGCCTGGCTTGTCTTGGACACAGGCAAGGGGGGCTTTGAGGAAAAAAGGTTGGGAACCTGTCACGGTCGCACCGCCCGCTCCACGTCTCCCTCGGTCCTCCTCCCCTGAATATTAGTTTTCCCCTTGTCGTCCCTCATGTTTCCCCTTTTTTCCCCCTTTTTACTTTTCCAGCACCGCGTTCCTCCAGTCCCTCTAATGAGCCCCGCACCTGTTCCCTTTGATTACTCCCTTTGATCCTCCTTTCCAGCACTATAAAAAGCCCAGTCCGGCCCTGGATCTAGCAAGTCGGTATTGAGTTTCATTTATATGGCCCTGTGTGTATGAGTGTGTTGTCTCTTGTGATCCTGCTTAATGTTCTGTCTCTTTTGTTTTGCAGACTCGCGCTGGTGGCTCCCGCTCTCCCCCAAGATTGCCCTGAAGGGGCTGTGTCTTTTTGTTCTCCCCTTTTTTGTGGCTTGTTGAACAGCCGTGTTTTGTGTTCCCTCGTTTTGAGCCAGCGCGAGTCCTGCTGGTTTGTTTTGAGTTGTTGAGTGTCTCCCCTGAGTCGGGGTTTCCCCTGTGTGTGTTCATTAAAACTGTGCTTGTTCTGCCCAGTCCGGCGTCCTCCCCCTTCCTCATACACACACCGGCCTAACAGAACCACTGCCTTACCCTGTCTTCAGGCTTTTACATATACATTGGTGCAGCCAAAATTATGTCCATTTTCATTAGTTTTATGTAAATAAGGAACAATTTACCAGGTGAGGGCAGAATCTCACTGACTGCACAGCAATTTTGGTAAGCTTATCCAGACAAAAAATTGCAATGTGTTGTTAAAGGACGTTTGATAAATAAAAATGTAGTACTTTGGATGGTGATGTGCTGGTTCGGGTCTAAAGCAGATTTGAGTATGAATACTGAACAATACCCTTTTTCTAACTGTGTGTACTAATTTATTCTCACCTGTACCTTGTGCACACAAATACATGCTGAACAAATCCTCTGGACTATATCAGCTAACCTTATATACCATTCTGTTGGTTCCATACTATATCTTTTTAAGTTCACAAACAGAGGTCTATTAACCGCACTGCAGCCGCCTTCTTACTTCATAGACGGCAAAGCCTATGGTGTGCATATCCTGCCCATGCCTGCGATGGCGCCTTCGGTCCTTCTGCATCAGAGCAACAATGAAGCTGCAAGCAACTTCATCATCATCTGGATCATCATCCTCCTCTAACAGAGTGATCTTATACTGCGGGTTGATCCAGAATGTGTCTACACAACAAAAGAGGGGGATATTTAAAAGTATTGCAAAGCTGAGACTTCCACAAAAAAATCTACATTTCTATATTTCTGGGCCTGATGCTGATAATCATTTAATGAATGACCTGCTAATACCTATTTGATTCTAACATCATTCATCACTAAAGTCTATTAGTTTAATCTTCTAACAAGTGTATTAATATTTATAGCAAGTTAATGTAGCCACATGGCCATTCTTAAAAGGGCTTGCAGTATTTCTTCAGCGTGTTACAGTTAGTGCCTCATTTCCAAATGATTAGGTTCTGGAACACTGAGTAGTGACCAGGAATTTCACGTATTACTTCACAAACACTTTTGAGATGGACTCAAGATGAACATACCAAACAGTTTTGTGTTCATGCTAAAGAATGTTTTTTCTAAGATTTTAAGGGCTAACTGAACCAAACAGTCACATCAGTAGTAGACATACTCAAGTGACCACCTGATGTTGCTACGTTACGGGGACGTAAGACTGACGCCGCTCCGTCTGGCATGTTTTTATTTGTGATTTTTATTAAATTATGATTTAATGTAAATATTAATCCAATCAATGCATAGTATTGTTTAATCTATATATTTTACTATTATTTCTTTTTTTTTTTTTTGTGGCTACAATGGCAAGAACAAAGCAGACCGGCCGCAAATCCACCATTGGGAAGACTCACAGGAAGCCGCTGGCCACAAAGGCTGCTCGCAAGAGCGCTCCGGCTACCGGTGGCATGAAGAAACCTGGTGCGTGAGATCGCTCGGGATTTCAGGACTGACCTCCGCTTCCAGAGCTCCGCCCTCACAGCCCTGCAGGAAGCCAGCGAGGCTTTACCTGGTGGATCTGTTCGAGGATGCGGGCCGGTGCTCCATCCATGCCGGGGAGTCACCACCATGCCTGGAGATGCTCAGCTTGCCCGCCATATCCGTGGACAGTGGCTTGAACTAACTGTGCTTGTAGTCCCCAATACTTTGGCTGTCCTGCACGAGGTTTTTGCCATGAACGTCTTGCTATTTAGTTATTTTGTTATGTATGCACTTTGAGATTTTGTGAATTAATCAAATGTATTATTATTATTATAAACCGTCTTGTTCTCCACTAGCCTTCTCTTCAATATTGGTCATGGCCAATTCTCTCCATATGCTAGATCTCACCCTCTCACATGATGCTATTAGGACGAACGCTAGCCACCAACAACTTCCCTAAAAACGCACAAAAAATCTCACAGCTGTTATGTTACTGTCACCAGCAGTTTAGAAGCAGGGTCTAGTTAAGGTGGTGCCTAGTCTGAATCAGGCTTATTTGAACCACTACCTTATATTAAGTCCTTACTACAGTGACAGGCATCTAGCTCTGCAATGTTCACTCACTAGGGTGGTTCCTGCAGCCTCCGGCTGTGCTGCCCTTCCTCCATGATCCATGAAATGTGATGGTATTCCAGTGACTCATTACATCTTCACTCAAGGCATCCGGAGTCAAGTTACAAATCTCCAGCCTGGAGAACTGCCGCAAAAACTCGCTGAAGGACATCCTATGAAGACAAAGTAAAAATGTGAAAGTTCAGTTTCTTATTTTCTCAGATCGCATTTAGATTTTTTTACAGTAAAGTGTAAACATGCTCTAAGCAAGCTTACCAGAACTCTCCATCTTCCATTTGCAGGCACAAGTCCTCTTGTTCTGATGGTTCTACTTCATCCCATTCAGGTGCGCTACAAAAGAGCAATGTCAGAGTAAGGATTTGCCTTTCATAAAATGTTATGTTATATAAAGTTAATGTGAAATCCCAGATTTTGATTTAATCCTTTTCAGGTTAAAACAGAGGTTGTGGCCTTTTTTACTCACTTGTCACTCCAGGCGCCTGTCCATTCCACCTGACCCCACGGGTTGCGTATACGAATGAGTCTCTCGGTTTGACCTCTGAAATTGACCTAACACAGAAAAAAGCTGCATCATCCATACATGGAACATACGGGATTGCCGTATGACCTCATCTATAAAAACAAGCTCATACCTGGCTAAGACCGGTCACTGAATATGCATGGCCCTTTACCAGCTTCTTGAATGTCACAGCTTCCATGTCAAATCTGCTGTTGATCTGTGAACATAAATAACCAAATATTATTTGCTACTATATATGATATTACTACTACCTGCCTAATATTGTATATGTACCCCTTGAGCTTTCAAAACAAAAAAGTCATTTTACCGAGTCCAAGTCAAGTCTCAAGTCTTTGAGCGGCAATGATTACAAATGGTGACTCTAAAATGGATTTTTGAGATATGCTAATTGGTCATGCCCCATGATTACAATTGGCTGTTACTTAGCCGGGGGCGGGACTGTGTGCTGTGATATGCCCTCACCAACATGGAGGATTTGCCTTAAATGATCTTAAATCTAAATGTCAAATATGAAA
>JBBPDB010094445.1:0-26524 GCA_037974465.1 Brachypetersius altus
CTCAATTTCTATGCACTACCACTGTATTCAGAAAAAGATTGAATAGATTAGGCCAAAAAAGTGTAGTTTTTTTTTACCTTTTCTGGTGATCTTCTTCTGCTTCTTTAGGTTTTTTCCTGTAGGAAGGAAAAAAAAAAAAAATATAACTTTCCTAACTACTGGCTTTAGCTAAGTGGTTATTGAGAGTTCCATATTAGTTACACTCATGATAATCCAGTGCAGTGGAACAAATTCATAAACGTATGGTTAATAATGACCTCAATGTGGATCAGGGTCATTTCTTTCCTCTTTGCTTTTTTCTCTTGGTGGGATTTTATTATGAGCTATGACAGGAGAAAAACAATGTAGAACTAAACGGTAGGGGGCAGTAGTGTTCCTTAAGTTCCCTGGTTGGAGAAGTCTTGTCATGGGAATGCTGTTATGTCACTGACTTTCTTGTGTTTGAAGCTTTAGTTATTGACCAGTGTTTCCTTTCAGTTCTGCTTTGAGACCAAGTTGATGTTCATTAAAATGGAATTCTCAGATACATTCAAACTCTAAAATATTTGTAAAGTGTTCAATTCTGATATGTATGTATTTATGTATCTATCTAACCATCTATCTGTATAAGAATAATACCACATGCTGAAATGTTTAACCTCTCAACCATATATAATCATAGATCTCACAACAGAATTTTCATTTGTTTGATTGGGTTTTCAGTTTAAGATGGTTAATCTTCCAAAAAACAGAAATGACATTCTCCAGTAGCAATGAGGGTCAATATATATATTTATATTTTCCTAGAATCCCCTTACCTGATTACAGCAACTGACAATAGTTGATATATATTTGTAAGACATCATACCAAGACCACCATGGATTATATAGAAGTGGAAACTTGTTGGCAGTCGAGAAGAGCAGACAATTCCATAAAACTCGGTCCAAACATACAGTGGCATAAGACTGAAATAACACAAAAAGCGATCCAAGAATTTGTCTGTAACACAAGCATGGTTTGTGTGCATGAATTAATAAAAAAGAGATCAGAGAAAGAGAAAAGCTGCTAGTGACCTGGGACTGTGTGTTCTAGAAAAAAGCCCAGTTTGGCCACAATGTTGCCGATTGTATATTTATGAGTAAGGAATCTTGCAGCACAAATTACATAATCTTTTATTATTTACAGGCCCTCTGGTGGACCTTGTGTTGAAGTCTTTAACTTACTAAAGTGTTTGTGTTTATGGTTATGAAGCAAAGGGCCTTGTGTAGATTAAAACAACATATTGAATGTTCAAAAGAATAATAACAGCTGCAGATCAAGAAGAGGTGACTGAAGTAGAATAATATCTATATATGTTTGTTACTCCGCTTGTTCATGACAAAGGTTCCCATATTTTAGAACCATTATTTTATTTAAAAGGCACAATAAAAGAATTTAAGATCAAAAGAATTAAAGAACTGCTTTATTGAAACACAGTTTTACAAAACATCATGTTTAAGCTGTGATCAGCCAAGTTAGGAGTCCAGCTATGTCTTCTTTAGTTTAGAACTGGAGCTTTGAGGCTAATGGTGCTACAAACTCTAGTCAATATGTCACCAAATACATTTCATAAATACACTACCTACATGTTTCTCAACCCTCTCAGACTGCATTCAGCTCCTACCGCGCAATAAATGGACAGGTCTGTATCACCATAATGAAAAACTGAATAAGGTTTGAGTGGATTCAGAGCAGCTTAGCCTCTCAGCTTTAGTTAGAAACTAAAGAAACAAAGGTTACATTTCAAACACGTCATAATCTACTAGATCTGGGGTTAGTAGAAAATTATATACATTTGCATTTCATTGGAAAAAAAGATAAATTAAAAAGACAATAAGTGGTAAATGATTTCTTTTAAACTGTTTAAAATACGACGCAGGATGTCATGATCGGTTCAGAAGCTGCCTATTAATGGAAGAACCTTACTGCAGCTGTAAGGCGCAATGTTTCACACCACACATCTCTCATAAAACTGTAGCTGGACCAGAAATGTATCTGGCAGGAGGACAAAAATCTAAAACACTTGAGCCAGTTGCCAAAAGGGAGCTAGAGATGGACAGAAATGGTCAGAACCCAGGTACGACACCGTGCGAAATGTTGGTAGGGGTACTTAAAATGGCCAGGAGGATCTAAAACCTCTCACCAACTACTGGAGTAGTCCTGTATGGAAGGGTAAGCCAAAGCATGCCTCTGCAGACACTGCATGAGACTGAAAGGCACTTCTAAGAAATGCTTATATGCAGCTCTTTCTGCCCAGACTACAGGTGTTGAAACCATGTGTGTGCTTACTTTGGCACCAAGAAACTGCTGATGTTTGGTAAATAAATAACTGCGAAATCCTGCATGTACCTCTTTCAGTGTCAGACTAAATATCTCACACACTCAAATTCCTAGCCCCTGCTTTAGCAAGATTAGATCTGAGCAGTCCCACAGAGACAACAATCCAGCCACAGACAGACACCCTGCACTCAGCTTACGGCAATTTGAGAAAAGGCGAGCGGATCTGAAGGATTGTGTGTATTAAATATGGATAATGTTTAATAGGGAAAAAAAAGACCAGCCATTATTTAGCATTTTCCGGATGTGCTCAGTTGTTTCAGGCAGTCCACTTACTCGGATCAAGTGTGGTTTTGGCTTCTGTTTAGCTTCAGTAATGCATCTGGGCTTAGCTAGCTAGGCTGTGTGGTCTCACCACACCAGAATCTCCTTCCTAATTACTGCACCGAAGAGCTCAGTGTTCCATATTGTTTCTCTTGCATCTGATTCAGGCTTGATTTGTGAAGCACTGTAACCATGGTGATATCTGAAGGGGGGACCTTTTATCTAAAAAGATACCTTTTCTTGAGGATATTTCATGTGTGCATCTACTTTTTCCTTCACAATTTCTGCTTTACACCTGCACCGATGTCAGGGAGAAAGAAATGAAGTCACTGAACACAGTGACCTGCTTCTACCTGCCTGTTTTTTTTGCAACTGCTTGGAGAAGGAAATTGGGTAAATCTAACTGAACTCAATTGCATTTGGATTTTTAATCAGCATGACTTATGTATCACCTTGACCATTGCCACTTAAGTGTTAGGCTAATCGGATTCACTGAATCAATACTAGCCCCCAGCTTTTAGCTTTTAAGGGTTTTTAAGGCAGAATGATCTAGCAAAAGCATGAAACCAAACCAAATCAAGCTTCGCACTCAAAGGTTATAAGGCACAGACTGATCATGAAAGTGGCATGAAACCAAATTTCCCATTATATCAGATCATCATCTGATATAGTTTCTATTGAGTAAATGGATAATCTAGTGACTATTATAGTGGTTAATTGAATTTCTTTTATTTTTACCTGTGAAACAAAAATACGGGCGTAACAAAACAATAACTACACCGACCATTCTGCAGAAAAATTCCGTATTACAAAAAGTTAAAAACATACTTTGAAACCAGGAAGGGTAAAAGACTTAAGGCATGAAAGAGTTAAATGAGAACTGAACACTTATATGTAGAATTCTTTTTGTAATCTTGGCTTAATTGCCAAGTCAATTAATTTACATGCTATTAATCAACCCCAATCTGATACCAATACTGATTTGATAGTAAGATTCCAAATGAGCATCTTGCCATAGCTCCTGAGAGGTAGATATATAGTAGTGCTGCGCCGTTAACGGCGCGGGATTCTTATCGTGTGATAAAAAAAATATCGTCGTTAAATCCCTCACAAAAATCCCAACACAAAAATAACAACACCATCATTAAATAAATAGGATAAAAAGGTCTCACATAGACAATAGTTATAATTCTAGCTTAGTGTTGGGCAAATGATCAAAGAAATAATGTCACAATACCTTCATGATACACGATGAGCAATGCAATCTTTGTTTTTTTCTTGGATTGCAAGAATCTAGGGCAGTAAAAACTGCATTCTTGATCGGATTAAAGCTATAAATAAATCAGAATTCTGGCATCTCAAGAACATAGCAAAGGTTAGAGATTTTTTGACAAAACAAGATTTCAAGGAACACATTCATGCCTGTGCCCCTTACTCCCAATGCAGACCTCCTCAAAAAGACAATTAGACAGTTATAGTTTATTTAAAACGTTACTGCATGAGTTGTAACTAAAACTAAGAAAAGAGAGCACATAAATCCAACAATCTGGTCCTTATAGTGGAATCCAATCAGACACAGCATTCAATGTATTTTTTAATTAATATGTTACTCAATAGTTTGGGCCCTAAAAATGTTTGGCTGAATCTCAGCCTGGTAAGTCTCTTAGATCGAATGGAGCTGATGCTCAGATCAGTATCGAAATGCCATTTAGTAATTTAGTCTCTCCATGCTCCAATGCACTGACTTTATTCTTATCTACTGTTTTCTTTATTATTGTTTAACTTATTGAAATATATTTTCATTCTATACAAAATGTAATGCTGGTGGCGTAGTGGGTAGGATACTTGCCTCTAGACCAAGAGGTCATGGGTTCGAATCCTACCTTCAGCACCACCACTGGGTCCCTGAGCAAGACCCTTAACCCCAAGTTGCTCCAGGGAGACTGCCCCCTGTAGTTAGGAAATGGAAGTCGCTTTGGATAAAAGCATCTGATAAATGCCATAAATGTAAATGTTTTCTTTTTTAAATGCTTTTTATGCTTCTGTTCAAAGAACATTGAATGACCACTGTGTGTGTTAATTAACTATACAAATAAACTATGCCTGTATTTGCCTGGCTGGAAAGGACACATTGAAAATGAATGCATTGTTTTGATTTAGTTTACATTTTAGAAACTGCTGCTCTGAATCCTATTAAATAGGATTAAATATGCAATCATTGTAATGAAACATATGGCTGGCTAGTGGTCTTTAGATACCATTGATATCCACCCATATGCTTAGAAAAAGCCTAATGTCACTCAGATTATAATGATATGAATAAATATCATCATCTTGCCCACTGTTCTAGCTTATGTTCTCATGTTATCAAGTGACCTACTTTGTTTTACATTATGAGACACAGGTGTGATATTTCAGATTAGACTGTTTATTTGTTTGGGTCCAGTATTCTCTGCTGATGTTTGTTCAACTAAAACTGAGCACTGGATCGATGCCATGTCAACCATAACATTAAAACTGCCGGCCTGATATTGTGTAGTTCACCCTGGTGCCACCAAAAACAGCTCCCTGTTGAGGTATTGACTTCACAGGACCTCTGAAGGTGTGTCTGGCACCAAGACACCAGTAGCAATAAGGTCCAATAAGGTGGGCCCTCCATGAATCAGACTTGTTTGCTTGATCAGACTGGTTGATCACCTTTTTGTCATGTTCCTCAAACGAATATGCTTAAGATATCTTCCCTTACAGGTGCCCTTGTAACTAGATTATCAGTGTTTTTTATTTCTTTGGGTACTTTTTTTAATGTTGTTGCTGAGCAGTATATTTGGGGCTGAAGATAAAGATGAATCTTTCAATACATCAGATATAGCTGAAGTGGGGGCTGTTAAAAGCTGTTAAAACAGCATTCTTATTGTAGTTCTCCCTTTGGCCTGACATAGTTACCAGTTGAAATGGTCCCAGCATAAGCTGCCTGCAAATACAACAAAGACGACACAGGGTCTTTTTCCTGCCTCCGTAATAGTAATCCTGCCTCTTCTTGTAATACGAGCGCTCTGTGATGAGATTTTGAGCTCAAGGTCATAGCGTGGCCTCTATTTCCCTCTCTGTGTGCACATCCCCCTAGACTGTTCTGAACATCTCCAGCCCTGCACGTTCCTTTCGCCCCTATTAAACCAACAATGTTTGAACACCTCTATCCCACAACGCATGCAGATTGAAATCACCCCCACCGCAAGGTGATTACAATGCCATGACTCAGTGCGCACATGTTAGTCTCAGAATTAGTCAGATACGGGCTACAGTCTTGTGTTCGTGCATATGTTCTGTGTATATTAGAGTAAAAGACGCGCACAGTAGGACGTTGTGCTTCATTATAAGGGGGGCACTGGCGCCGGGGTTTCTGACTGGGCTTGTGTAGGTCTAATGAGCTTAAAGCCATAGCTTATGTGGTTTATGACACTATGACACACTTTTATCTACAAAATGGACAAACACTCGTCTTGAAGCCTTAGAGCTATGCGGAAGCCCAACGTTTGTCTGTCCTTTTATAGATAACAGTATGTTCTGTATTATGAGAAATGTATTTGAAATCATTTAATCCAGTGTGGCATAAGCAAGTGTGCAATATTTAGCTGTGTGGTTTACACACTAGAGAGGTATAACCTTACAATATGTCTTAGCGTCATTAGCCTTGTTGCTCCACTGCAACTAAATTAGTACACCATACAGGACTGTCAGCACTGATTATATAATTAACCAACAAAAACTGAAAACACGGTTATATGAATTCACAAACACATTCCAAATACGCACAGAATACATTTAGAATATTCTCAATAATACCAGTGGGGGAAAACGCTGCTGTTGTGAATTTTTCTTAATCCCTTGCTTTTAGTGGCTGTTTAGCGCATTCTTCTATTAATATGTTTCATGAAAAAAATGTGCCCTAAAGTTCCCTCTCACCACTTTCTTCATTCCACTACTGCTTCCACAACCCACCAACACCTGTACGTCAATGCTAAACATGTTCATTGAGAATATGTGCACCTCCCTCAAAAGGGCTCTGTAATGTTGAAATAAATGTATCAGTCTACTAAGGGCTTTAGCAGGAACTTCCATGATTGGCTGTCTGTCTATGTATATATTCATTTATTTCATGCTGTGTTGTGATGTTAAAATATTTAATAACCTATCATGGATGGAATTTCTTTTAAAGATTTAATGTGGTTATTTTATTATGTTAAAGGGAAGCATAGCTGTCTTAGCATTGACCCTTTCATGGCCAGATCATGGGGAGAAGTTCGCTTCATGCCATAGCGATCCAAGAGAGTAGGATGGCCTAAAGAATGTTGAGTTGTTCAAAGGTGCTACGTTAGCTAGTGAATAAACTGGGAAAAATCACCCGCTACCCAAATGGACACATATTCTAATAGTGTTCCCCTAAAAGTGTACTTAAATAGTAACTACATTCTGAATATTGTCTTCGTACAACATAATATTTATTGAATAGTGATTTCATTTCTGCATCGTAAATACAGAATACTTTCAAACATTGTTACATCCCGACCTTGATAACCAACTAATTCCAATTTGGAATTTTAAGAAGCCAAAAAAACAAAAACAGACGAGTGAATAATAATGAATCAGCACAGCCCATAATTAAGTTTCCATCTGCATAGCCCTTCCAAAAATATAGAAAAAACGTTTAACAAATTTAGGTTTAAATAAACCCATAACTTAATTGTAGTCTGTTTTCAGACTGTAGTGTTTGCGTGCAGCAGTGATGGGACCTGGGCTCAGCAGGGGGCGTTTATCGGACAAAGCTGCACAGATGCTCCAGTGACCGGAGTCAACTTTTCTACATCCAGCTGGGGGCAGAGAATTAATTAGACTTCAAACATAGACTTCAAGCATGTTTACCCAAAAATGAACACAGGCATGCTTGTGTGCATGCATGTACAACTGGATGCATGTCTGGGGAACTTGCACCCCAACTGAGGAAAGAAATGAACCCTTCTGTGAACGCGTGGAGGTCTAATGCAGAGTCTTGTGTGTGGAGAGCAGTGTGTTCCGGTGTGTCCTTGGTCCTGAGATCATATTTATCATGCAGATTGTGTTAGACTCGTGCCACCTCCCAGCAAGTAGATCTGTTCTCTGCTCAGTCCACTGCTTCCAGCCGCTGAGCTGAGTCATAAACAAGAAGGGCACATTCCTGCACTAGTAAGCAGCTCAAAAGTCCTTCTATTTTCTCTGATTACAGAGCAGCATATGCTCTGTGATGGAGACGGATGGATTATATCATTGTCAGAGCACACGCAGGCTAAAATAAACAACAGCTGCTGAAGAAAATGTTCCGGGACACTTTACCTTACTATAGCTCACATTTTTCCTTCCACAACTAGTGGTAGTCAATTCAACCTCTTTTTATGATGAACACTGTCACAAAGGGGTTTTCCAGACAGTCGATTTTCGATTGCCCAATAAACAAAGCCGGGATGACAGCGGCAGGAAGGAGCTCCATGAGAACATGAGAGAAATATGGTAAGTCTGGATTAGAATCTGCAAATCCAGATGAGATGAAGATACTTCAGTCAAAACATCTACCTTGAACTTCTATCAAAGTGATAGAAGACTCAAAAGTGGAACTTGTCTTGTATGATGCACTCTGATATTTTGCCTTTCTGAGGTTCGAGACACTGATACAGGCAAAAAAAACAGAGGCTTTGGAGTTTGCTTACAAAGAGAATGTGGTTCTCTCTACTGCTTTCTTCCTACAGTTGATTTTACCTAAACAGAACCAACAAGTCCTGAATGATGTAAAGGCTGTGGAAACATGTTGTGCATACACACAGTGTTTGAGCATCAACTTCACACATTCAGGTATTTAAAATATCATTTGTAATGTGTAAGTATGCATGCGTGAATGCTCTGCAAAAATACTTAAAGTTTCAGGTGAGGTGATTATTCGTTTGAAATCCATTTGGAATATCACTAATAAGTTATGTATTTAAATATTTCAGTATTTCAAACATTTGAGGTTATAGCTCAGGATGCCCAGGCTTAACACTCCCCCTTTTTTGAGTAGAGAACTTACAGTTAATTAGCATATTAGAGTCAATTTACCTGCAGCATAATTTGTGTATATAAAATACATATATATAATGTGTATGCCCTGGCTTGAGCCAACATTCTTCCTATGGAACACACACACACTAACATGCAACTACCATGTTTTGGATGGGATACAAAAGGGTCTCAAATGTGCACAACAACAGATGAGCTGAAGTCAGTAGCTCTGATATTAACCGATGGAGGGTTTTTCCGTAGTCACTGTGGTGGGTCATGTTGAGTTAATACTGCCATCTACTGGTTCGAGGGCAGAAAGCAGAAAGGACGAAACCAAAGGGAATGGCATGTTCTATAGCAGAGGTCATTAATTATGGCCCTGGAAATCCAGGGTTTGAGGTTTTCCCTGATATAACACCTTCCAAACTGTTCAGAGCTCTGACACTGCAAGCCCTGCAGGCCTGCAACTGATGACCCCTGTGCTATAGCTCTGTTTTTGCCATTCCACTCATCATTAGGCACAATGACAAGCTGGGCAGTGTTACACTTGGAATCTGATTTTCATGTCATAAATCATACCTAACGACATCCACGAGGACAGTGTCCTCCATAAACATGAGGACAATGGAGTTCCTTTCTGGCTGCCTAGTGAAAGACTGTGGAATTGAGATAAGAAGCTGACAAAGAAGCAAAAGTACCAAATTCCACATTTTATTTCTGAGCCTTTATGTGTGCCCATATTATTCTGTACTGGGATAATGCCGTGTTTTGTATGACTGTAGTGAAAAGCTGGGTGATAAATTGGGAAATATAGCACAAAGTACTGGGGGCCTTAGCTTCCAGGTGTTTCTTGCTGGTAAGGTGTGTCTTATTGCACTAAGCAGAACAGCCGAGAACGTCTTTTTGATCTTCCCTTTGGCGTCGGCCTTTGGAGTCCGCTGGCCTAACGCAAAAATTTCTCTGAAAGACAATGATATGTTCAAAGAATGAGAAATTCAGTCAAAACTAAAAACAGCATGGAATGTGCTGCAACAAAAACAAAGAAAAACAAAACAACAAACAAACAACCACTGGTGCACTTACCAGTTGGTGCTGATCTGGCTGACCATAGCAAATGATTGCAAAAACTGAGGTTAAAATTTCCAACAAGCATTGCTGCGCAGGGGTGAACATGTCAGCACCTCGCCTTTTTCCACAAAAGATTTCCAAAGCTCAGTTATGCAAAACTCTCAATTGCACAAAGAATAGAGAGGCTAATTTGGAATCTGCAAGTTCAATCAGGGATGGAACAAAAGTTAAAAAAATGTAGATGGGATAAAGATCTTCTGCCAACCTACCTACATTTTCTAACAAAGCGAAGGAGTTCCTTCTGAGGATCCAAAGCATACAAAGCATGGGTCACTGGGCGAGCACTCACGGTTATCATAACTGATGTGTTGGGGTGAAAGAAATGTGAAACTGTCAAACAGACCTTGGAAACAACAACAAAACAAACAAAAAATAGACCTGTTCAACAGCAAACCCACAGTTTGTAAATTTTGCAAAGATAGTGAGCTTAGATAAACTTTATATCTGTAACTATAACACTTAGGTAGGTTACAATAGACCTGGTGTTTATATTTATGTCCAAACATACAGGCTATGTAATGTTACTGTTTCTGAATCAGTGAATTGCTCTAAGATAAAATAGCTCATAACTTGTCAGTTGTTGTTAAGATCAGAAAACCAAATGGAGTGTTACATGTTGTTAATAGACCTACCAAATGTACCATTTAGAAATGCAGGGATATGCTAGCTGAATAGAAAAGCTTCTTGTATCATGATTTATGACCATGTGAGTGTAAAGAAAAAGCCCAGAGGACGTTATCATCTCATAGTGTAAGAGGTCACTGTTTTGGGTTTTGTTATGGGGACTTTTATTTTGAATGTATAAGTGTATGTTAGTGTCTTGGGTCACTGTGTCAGCTGTCTTGTGTTTAGTTAACACTTGTGCTTTGTGATTGGTTTCTGTCAGAGTCTGTTTAGGGGTATTTAAGTTCAGTTTATGTGGACCTCAGTGTCGGTCCATTGTCGCAATTGCGTTGCATTAGCAGTGCAGTTACCTTTGCACTACGCTTGCCCTTCAGTTTATGCATGTATCGGCCCTGGAGCCAGGTTTATTTTGAAAAAGACGGATGGAAGCCTGCCTCTGTTTTCAGTGGGGGGAAAGCATGGCAACGTGACACATAGTATGTAATTACTAATTAAATTACTCATAAAAATGGAAGTATGATATGTAAATACACTAGTGGGCTTCAGAGTACAAAAAAAAAACAATTTAACAGACAATAAATGTCGCTGTTCTGTAACAGTAAATGATAACTATATTCTTGAAGGCTTTTTTACTCCTACTTTTAGCTGCATGAACCAGTTTAGAGCCCTGCCATATACTGATAAGCCATTTCATTATGTACTCCTACCTTATACATTAATTTTGTCATCAGCACCACCGACCATGAAGCAGCACTTGATAGTTTATTATTGTGGACTGTCGTTTGTTTGTTTATCTGCATTATTTGTTAGCCCTCCTCTATCCAGTTCAACAGTAGTCAGGATGTCCAATGATCAGGTATTATTTGGGTGGTTGATCATTCTCAGCCCAGCACTGACACCAACATGATGGTGGCATGTTAGTGTGTGTGTGCTGCACAGGGTGGATCACACAAAGCAGTGCTGCTGGGATTTTTTTCTAATCATTCACTGTTCACTTTAGTAGACACATATAATCTGTTGCTACACCTCACAGATTTAAAATGATTGATCATTTAATGCTGCACAGCTTGTTGTTTATCCTCAGGTCCTTCATCAGTGGTCAGTTTCAGGCCACAGGATGCTGTCGGCTGGATGTTTTTGGTTGATGCTCTGTTCTGTGTGACAATGTGCTGTTTCAAAGTCCAGCTGAACTTTAAGTAGCACACACACACACACACACACACAATGAATCACCACACAAATAATACCTGCTCCTATGTAAACACTTTTAGGTTTATGTTGATCAGTAATGGTAAAATGTCTAACAATAATGCATTGGTTGCCATAGTAATGGTGCATGTGAGACAATATTAAGGTGTAAAGTTGCATGCATGAGCTTTGGTCTTTGCTATGTGCCACTCCTTCATGGCAATCGTATTTCATTTAACACTACTGCACTTTTCAGCAACTAGAACAAACATTACAGGCATTCAAGTAGGGTGGCTTGGTCAGCAGGTAATCATTGCTAAAAGGCTAATAGGACCTGCCACTGATGATAAAGATCTTTAAGATCAAACCTTTTGTAAAGGTCACCTTGTCTGCAACAAGGTAGCAAATAAACAAACTAAGACTCTGCACTCATATTGACCCCCAAAGGCAATACTGCTTCATCCAGCCAGTCAGCCAGCTTTGCTTTCTGGGGGAAAGTCCGAACTCTGTCCCTTCTTCACTACCACCACCTGCTGCCATGCTCTCCACTTGACAGGCCTGCTTGTTGGATTCCCAACCTGCTCAACACACACAGCATTGATTCCACACAGCTGCCGCCAAAGATTCCCTTCAAAGATCCCACCAAAAACTCCCTTTTGTCGGCCCGACATCGATCTTGAATTAATGTCAATGGCCATTTTAAATAACCCTGCAACTTTGCCTTATTTTTATTTCCAGTGCAGCGAGTAAATCAGTCTCTCTTAGGAAGCAATGTCAGAATAAAAGTTCCAGCCCCCATCTGATTAGAGGAAAAGTACCCAAAATAAAACACCAAAATAGGACAGTACAAAGGAATTCAGCGGGACACTGCAAAGTTATCACCTGAAATGTGTGGCAAAAGCTTCCAGTGATTGTGTTTAAGCTAGTAAACATGTAATGTGCAGTGTCCAACTTTTGTCACAAAATGTCCACCAACACATGAAATATTATCCATTATCCATTACTTGTCCGGACATGCAGCAAATATTATTAGTGAATATGTTTATGGGCAGAGTATAGGTGAATTCATCACACAAATAACAGGGAAGCATAGCAGAAGATTGTAAGCATGATGGGACTCTGGTTTGAAAGGGGTTTGTGACAACACTCAAGACACATTCATTGTCTTTAAACTAATTTGGTTTTGTCAGACTCAAATAAGGGTATAGAGCTCAGAAAGAGGCACTGCTCAGTTCAGAATGACAGATGAAATATTGTACTTTTTCCTTTTAGATATTAATTTTTGTATTTCAAATCCAAAATGTGAAATGAATGTCAAAAGAGTACCTCCACAGTCCTGAAGTTTCTAGAAGGTATTATTGTTTGAAGCAATCATGATTATGATCGTTCTTATTTTGCTCACTGCCTGTCTAGCATCATCCTTCACATGAGAAAAGCAGCTTGTCATCAAATGTCTTTCAATATTCGTGTGTGTGTGTGTGTGTGTGTGTGTGTGTGTGTGTGTGTGTGTGTGTGTGTATGTGCACGTGCTGTGTGGGTGACTTTTGGCAGGAGCTCCTACCATCTGTTGAGGGGTAATACAGAGAACGCAGGCTCAGTGTAGAGGCTCCATTTTGGCAGCATGTTGCTGGGTTTCCCCCTTGAGCAGATGGACTTCCCAGGAAGTTTTAACGCCTTTCCCCACCATCCATCTCTATATCAACCATGCAATCCAATCTAAAGTGATAATTTACACCCACCAGAATACTTGGAAAGATAAGCTGCTCGCCTAGATTCAGATTTGTGTATCCACAATGGCCATGTGAGGTGAATATAATTCATATGTGAACATTCTTTCTGTTTATAAAAGCAAGTGCTGCCTTAAAAACAACTCAGTCCACATGAGAAAGAACTAGCATAAAATACTGACCACTCTATTACAAATCCTCTTTGTTGGTGTATGTTGATGCACAATTTGTCATCCACTTCCTCTTCTTCAGCAGTCTCTCTCTGACCACAGAGCCATTCTTAGCTGAACATGTTTTTGTGGAGGGCCACTCTGAGCCTGAGGGTGACTCTGACACTGTAAAAGCAGCAGCAGCACCACTGTACTTGA
Source organism: Brachypetersius altus (assembly GCA_037974465.1). Taxonomy (NCBI): domain Eukaryota; kingdom Metazoa; phylum Chordata; class Actinopteri; order Characiformes; family Alestidae; genus Brachypetersius; species Brachypetersius altus. The sequence goes on from JBBPDB010094445.1 coordinate 13,722, forward strand.
CACACTCGCCCCTGTACCACACACAGTACTGTTACAGTGCCATTACTATGAATTACAAGTGGTCACCTGTGAATTGTATGATTTGGGAGTAACAAGCCAACCCAGAATTATTCACAGCAGTGGTGACAAAAGCCAGACATCTGAAGCATCTACAGCTACTTAATTTAGCTGCAGATAAACCCCTTCTTAAGGCAATGAATTATGGCTTCACTACACATTGCAGTTGCTCTTTCCTAGCATCCCCCAGCACAATAGAAATGTTAGCTTGATAGGAGTAATACCCCATAATGCCCTGCAGTAATAAACAGTTTAAATTGAAGATGTAGAGTTTAGAGCATAAGTAATTATGTGGGAAATAATTCAAAAAGAACTAGACAGAAGTCAGTTAAGATAAGCATCAGAAAGATAAAGGATAAAACTGAAGAAACATCTGTGTAAGGCATTAGTCTGGAGCAAAACCAGCTGCCACACTTGCACCAGCCACTAAAAAGAAACCCAGGACCACTGGTCCTAACCTGGTTGGGAGGAGAAGGAAGGGGATCAATCATTTCAGCTGCACCTGTTGGAGGTCAATAAACCCATCGCTCATGGCCTCACTTGCTACTGAGTCTTTGTGTGAGGCGGTTCGTCCTTCACCAAACCCAGACGATAATTTGGTAAAGGTTCTCAAATCTCTTGGGTTGCCCTGCTCTCCCCTGCACTTTCAGAGATTTTGTCCCTAGAGACTTTCACCCCTAATCTATGCTCTTCATGAATACTTGACTTTTCCAAAATTTTATTTATATCTTTAAGAAAAATGAACCTTTCTTTGGGGGACCCTTTTACTTGAGCCCAGGCTGGGAACACCAGTTTGTTAGCAGGGAAGAATAAGTGGAATCCCGCAGCCCTCATGGCTGCCATGTCCCAAAGACTTAGTGAGGAGCTCAAGGACCAGCTGGCCCCCCTTTGAACATCCAGCCTCCCTCCAGGACCTCATTGAGACCTGGACTGTGGGAACATAGGGGGGCCTGAGAAAACTTATACTAAGCTTCCTACTTCAGCCCCTTCAGTCACCTCATGGCTGGAGACCCCTGGCACTGTTGAGTGGGGAGGGGTAGTGCCGTGGCCACTCAAAGCTGGTAGGAAAAGATAGAGCCCATCCCAGTGAAATGTAATCTGAGGTAGGGCATTCCCCTTCTTCCCAGCATTTCATTCCCCACAGCTTCGATCCTTCCCCTTCTTCCCCATTTGGTGCACCTGGTCCGCATGAGTTCTGTGACCTTGCTGAAGTCCAAAATCTTGCCGGTGCAAAGACCATATGACTATGCAATCTCCTGCCTGGTTCTACACCACCCAGGTGCCAGTTTTTCTCTTTGTCCAGGTCTGCGTAGAAGGCCATGAATGATTACATCTAGTAGGCATTGGTGCTGGGCTTCATACAGCCATCCACCTCACCAGCAAGGTCAGGGTTCTTCTTCATCAGAAAGAAAGATAGGGCCTTTGCCCCTATTTTGGCTACCAGGGCCAAAAATATCACCATCAAGAATCCTACACTCAATACTTTGGACTTCAAGGGACTGCAGCAGGCTTCCATTTTCACCAAGCTAGAACAGCACAAGCAAGCTCCATCCATGTGCCTACTATTTGCACCAACTTATGCCTGCTGAGAAAGAACAATGATGTGATCATGAGCTCTTGGTGCTGAAGCTGGCTCAGGATGCATCATAAGAACTTGGCCTACCTACAAGTCCAGGTAATGTCTCTCCTTCACCCAGTTTGATTTTGTCCTGTCATATCAACTGGTCACCAAAAACACCATGCCAGGTGGCCTCTCACCACAGCATTTGCCAAGTCAGACCCCTCAAGAGCCCAACCTTTCCCAAGCCCCCAAGGTAGGCTGTTTGTACCCACCTCCAACAGGGCCACAGTGCTCCTCTTGGGCCACAGGTCCTCCCTAACAGCCCTTTACTCAGGGATTTTTGTGAAAGCAGAGCTGGTGGCATGGCATGAATAGGGATGTCCAGACATTTGTAGCTTCCCACCAGATGTGTATGAGCCCCAGAACAGAACCTGCATAGTGGCTCCACCCTCTGCCCATATCATTGTGCCCCAGAAGACACTGGACCAGGAACTTCAGTTGACCAACTGATTCTGGAAGGCATTCTGTCAGCAGTTTGGGGGATTCTGCCAATCATTTAGCTATCACCCACAATCCAACATCCAAATGGAACAGGACAGACAGGACCTGAAGAAGACCCTCTGCTTGTCTTCTGCAGCCAGTCTTACTGGGCCTACCAGCTATTCTGGGTGGACTATACCCATAATAGTCACATGCATCCTTTGGAATGTCCCCATTAGAGTGCCAGTTTTGATACACCCTGCCTCTATTTCACCACCAGAGGGAGGATGTGGGAGTCACCACAGCAGAGCACTTTGTTTGACTCTTGCAGGAAGGTCCAGTGGTAAGAAAGGTCAGCACAATCACCTACCGGCTGCTCCTGCCTACCAGCCTGTGCATTAACTCCACCTTCCATGTGTCTTTTTGTGAAGTGGTTCAATAAAGGCTCTTGAGCGGTTAGGCTCTCTTTCACATTGCTTTCACATATTCTGTACTTTCACTCTTGAGACTAATCTGCACTTCTCAAGTTTTTGCCTTTTCTGAGTATTATTTCATTTATATACAGAGCACTCTTTCTTTAGGGCAAACCTTTATGTTTGTCCCCATTGGCAGCTTATGTTTACAGTTTCTCTCTTTAGCTTTTTCAGAGTCTTTTTGGGCCGTCCCTGAAAAGACAGTTATGACATTTGGCAGAGCTCTTATCCAGAGCGATGTAAATCAGTGCATAAGATGTCCACATCTGTTCTTCATACCTTTAAAGCTGGACTCAAACCAAACCAACACTATTTAACCACAAAATAGGGTTAGAAAATTAAATCATATATAGAAAAAAGTATATGCAAGCAATAAGCGTAAGGAATAGTCAGGTGCTCCTTGAAAAGATGACTCTTGAAGACAGCGAGAGACAGCTAATCAGGCCATGGTGCAATGGGAGCACCCTCACTTTGTGAAAACAGTGGCACAAGATCGAGGACTACCAGCAGTAAAGTTTTTGTCCACTCTTGCTCACGCCACAAGAATGAGCCTGGTTAGTGACAAGCGTTATTAACCCGGCCACGTTTGGCTGTTTCTTCATAAATCAGTTTGCTCTATAATTCTTAAGGATTTTGTGCTCATATACTTCTCATGATAATGCCACAGTTCTGAGACGTTTTTGTCCAAGGCAGCTATAGCTGCCCTTTTCAAGGAACTGTTCTATAAAATCACACATGACTTATTAAGTTAGATTGGGATGTATATTAAACATTAATAAACCTCCTCTGCTTTTGAACAAGTACTACTTTTTAAAAACATGACAAAAGTGCATTTAATAAACCAGTCAAATTAGGTTTTAATTTTTTTCCACTACTGCCTTAGCGGCTTCCTGTGACCCCCTCAGTTTGTGAACCACTGGTTTAATCCACTCCCCAAAACAGGTCATCAATAACAATCTTTTTGTATCAAGTCACCCCTAGATATAATCAGTCTCCTACATATTGTACATTCACTTTACAATACATAAATTCATTGTTCTGTACTTACAAAACACACTTTAATGAGAATCCAGTGGGCAGTTGTTTCAGGAAAAGTAAAAAAATGCTGTCATGTTGCTTTAACATATGCCTCCTCAATCCAGCTCTACCAAGACAGTATGTATTTGTTCTTAAAACAAATGATCTGCATAAGACCAGGAGCTATGAGATGGACTAAAGCAGCCAGCTCATAAAAACCATGGCTAGGTCCATTGGGACTTGTGTGATGCTAATGCTGCAGTCAGGATCCGCTGCTTGTTCCAGCACTGGCCTAATAATAAACCACTGACGTGATTAGTTCTTCTTTGCTCCGGCACTGAATGGGTTTTAATCTGCAGCATCCCAAAGGTCATTTGCAGTGCATGACAAAATCACTGCAGGGTCCAGCCATAGATGCTAACGAGCCTTTTAACAAAGTCCAAAATCACAAGCCACGTCTGTCGTGTAAAGATGGCAAGATGGCTGCAGAATAAGAATCATGTATTGATGCTGTGAAAAATCTGTGAAATAATGTTTTTGAGCCAGCAGCAGACACATACATGTGCATATATACATCTCAAAAACATGATTTCACAGATTTTCCAGAATCTGATCTGCATATGTCCAGTGGAACATTTGGGAACATGACGAATGCTGTCAAGGAAAATACAATTGAGTTGCAAGAGCTTTGCAATTACTGTTTCTGGAGTTGCGGAAGGCTCCAGATGAGCTCTCCCCTGGCATTTTAATGACAGGACCACAGCTTCCAGGCTTGTCATTACACTGCCTGCACCCGGCAGAATACAAACACCCCCTCCTCACCATCACCACCTCCCATTCTGTCACCCGACCAATGCTGCACAAGTCTCCAGCACCAAGCCAAGAAGATGAGTGTGAATTCAGATTAGGCCTGTGGTTGACAGCATTCATCCAAACTACCCTGCTGTCCTCTGGGCCTAGTGCTCTGAAACACTGTGTACCTGATTCATGTATTAGAACCAGGTCTAGTTTTAGGGATAGTAATGTTTTTGATATTTAGTGTCTGTAACTATTTCATTCATTCTCTTGTATAACATTTTTTTCCTTATTATTTTTCCTTACATAAGACGTTTGTGTTCTGTGTATTTTATATATTTAGGGTTATAAATGCCTATTTTTATAGTGTAAACCCTAAATATGCGCTCAAATATGCTTCCCAAACACTTTCATTTCAGTGTATTTCTACTGACCACTTTACAAAACACGTGCCTAATTATTACATTTTACTACACACTCCATCTGTTAAATAGCTGGATAGCTTTTTACCAAATATAATTGCACAGTTCTTTGGACTGTGTTCCTTACACTTACCCCGTTATTGGTTAGTAGTCACACAGGGCCAAGGGAAGGAGGCACAGAATATTAGATTCCATTCTGCGAGTTTTACTTACGAAAGATAAATCGAAAAGGCACATGGGTCTAAACAAACCATAAACATGCACTACGGCAAGACGGTGAATGACGGTGGGCCGACACTGATATATGAAAATAAGGCACTAAAATACAAACCAGTACTAAACCAAGATCAAATTAAAGTGAAGTAACCATTCTGTCATGTGTGCCTGCTCTGAACACTCACCCAGCCGGTGTAGACACGTCAAAATAGCAGTTTCTAGCAAACAGAAGGAGCCCCCTCTAGAGCAGACGATACATGTTAAAACTTAAGAAATGCTTCCATATCACACTGAATTCAGGAAAAAAGCCATACAAAAGTCATAAAAAAATGAAAATAAGTAACATTACCTTGTTATGGGCCAATTGAAGTCCTTATTCAAAATACACAGATGTGGCAAACTATTCTATTTTAGGTGCTATCGCATTTAGCAGCACACATCTTTTATAATGAAAGCCAGTGCTGGCAAGTGCAGAAGAAATTCGACCTGATGATTTGATCTCAAGGTTAATCTGTGTACTGCTCTCATTTGGTGCGCTGTGAGGGGCATTCATCGCTCGCCCCTGACCTTTCTTGGCATTGTGGGTGGAGATATGTGGTGCTATGAGCTATGCTTTCAGCTTCGATCTCAGCACTGCATATACCACTGAGAGAAGAGAAGAAAAGAGAATAGAAGAGGGGGCTATTCTGTTATCAGCTGTGTGAATCATAAGCCTCGGGGTACAAATTTGGTCTGAGAAGGGAAGGGTCGGGGTCAATGTCTAGGAGCCTACAAAACAAGGTGAAAGCAGCTGCCTGCTGTTATCATATTGTCATATATCGCATGCCTTTTAAATGAATTCTCCTTGCAATACAAACCTAATTAACAAGAATGTGTACTCTCTGATACATATTCAGTAGATCAGTGTCAAGATTTGTTCCACTGTTTGTCTCAGAAACACAAAGAAATATAAGAAATTCTTCATTTGATCTGAATTCTGCGATACGTATCTTAGAAAAGGACTTTGGAAATGATAATGTATTGCGAAATTGTGGGTGAATGCTTCCTTCCTGGATTCGGTTAAACTGAATATACTGTAGTAAGCTATGCAACACAAAATAGTTCTTTACAGCTGCAGTGCTCTAAAAATAGCTTTTTTTATATACGCCACTGATCCACTGAAATGCAAAAGTTATCTTTAGTCTTGCACACTGTAAATGATTTCAAAAATGCCTCATGTAATGATAACAGGTACTCCCATTCCCACCCAATCTGTCATGCAGGAAGTGCCGATGGGAGTCATTGAATTTGTTTGTAACAAGAACAGCATTTACTCAGTATTTCACACATACATTCATTAAATGCAGCCACCACTTTGTTATTATTCTAATTTATCACTCCTGGTTCTAATAATGGCCTCTCTCACAAATGGACTCTCTGCACTCAAGCCTAACCTGTATTATATATTTTTGTGACCTTACCAACAAGCAGAGCATTATTGGAAAGTTATTCAGCCTCAGGGCAGATAACCGTTTTTGAGTTTCTCCCCCTCAGGTGGTTCAGTGTTATTGGCACATGGCTAAATCTAATACAATGATATTTGACCACTTGTTTAAAGGATCCAATTGATTTGGATGCATTTCTTTGTACATCATATAAAATTGCCACTGTTTCAAAAATAGGGCTGCTCCGATCTGATACTCAGAATCAATATAGGCCAAAATTACTGGATCCGATGTCAGATGAATTCTGAACTATCACGTAAATGTTTTACTCAACTGTGATGCTGTAAAGAGAAATGCTGTAAAGAGAAATACAGTTAGGACATGAGTAATACAGAACAATACTGACTGTGTCTCAAATAGCTTACTACATAGAGCACTTCTGCAATGTTAGGCTATGCAAAGTATTATATTCAATAGAAGAAAGGGCATTATTAACAGTTTAGTTGTTGAAGAAAACAACAACAAAGACAGTATCAGATTGGTATTGGTATCAAACATGAAAACATAGCATTGAGCCAGCCCTACTCCTACATACAATTCATAGCTTCAGCCTTTTCCATTTTGACTTCTATTACATGGGAAGCCATAGGTTTTTCTGTCTTAATGCATGTCAATAACCCATAAGCAATGTGCTACAGGTGCAACAGGCCAAAATTAGTGCAAAAAAACAATGAAGTATTTCTTTAGATATTTATGAAATTTAAAGCTGAAACCCTGGTGAACCCTCAGATCTCATTAAGGTCCTCCTTTTTCAATTTCTGGGGTGCTTAATGCGCATCTGACGGGTATATGATTTAGCCTGTCTGCGGATGTGTCAGTCCATTGCAGCAGGCCTTACCAGGTGAATGACGCAGGACAAGGTCACCTCATTAGCATGGCATGAATAAGTGCACACGTGTGAGTGGCTCGGGCCGTGTATGCAGGCTGGCATTTTCCTGACATTTTTGTGGCAGGTGAGTGCAACAAAAGGTGCTTTAAAGTTGATACGATGAGATAAGCTGGGGGGGAGGCAGCAGTAAAACAACAGATTTCCGTGGGGGGATGAGCCTTTCAACTGTCACTTTGGTGATGGGGTGAAAAAATAGGGGAGGACCTCAACTTTTAGGCAGGCCAGTTCATTACTGAATTGTGGAATGCAATTTGGACCACCTGGCAGGCTGGTTTTTGATTAGCAGCATGCAGTGGGACTAAACCAGCATGAGGTCTGCCTCAGTCTCAACAGTGAATAAACTGTATCAGAATGTTTAACATTTGGAAGTGCAAGATGAAGTCTTTGATAGGCCACAGTGAGAAAAAGATAAAAGGGTACAGCAGATGAAAGCAATTCATGCTGCATGTTAAGGATACTTGTATGTAGATGCAGCTGTCAAGGAATTCCCTCATCAGAGAACGGCACCGAGCAAAGAATGCAGACAGCATTACTGTTTACATACACACTCATTAGGGATAAGCAAATATACTCTAGGCTTAGGTGGTAGAGTGGAAAAAATATAAAAAAATGGTTAGGATGTCATTCAGGCACGTACAGAACGGTGCAAAAAAATTAAGCTGGAATAGTTTTAGCAGGTGAGGTTTTGCAATTCCAGTAATTACTGATGAGATTTTAATCTAGAATGAATCTGCAATGCCTGTAGTTTTGTCTGTAAGGAACCAGAAGGTAGAGATGGACAATTGATAAGATGTAACTAAATTTCATTACTCTGTTTTACAAGTTCAGACCATGCTTTACACTCATTCTAATAGTATGAGAGGAGGCTATAGGATGGGAGGAAACTCTGAGAACTTGGGCTTAAACTGTTACAGATCTTGGACAGTGTTGGAATGATTGAGGAGAATTCAAGCACATAGAAATATAGCTGTCCAGAAGTGCCTGGACTGCAGAGCATGGTGATTCTGATGGAGTAACATCAAAACTCTAACAATTTAGAATAGACCGGTTATGGTTAAACATGTTTCTGCAGTAACAGCAAAAGCGACTGTGAAAAATCATTTAGCCCTGTTTGTCCTTCACCGCATGGAAATGAAGGAAGGATTTGTACTCACCAAAGAGTCATATCTAGGCTGAGAGCTGTCTGATGATGAGCTAGAGGATGGCTAACATAAAAACACATCAGCTACAGTCTCTTACAATACTGGAAGCTACAAGGTCGAGGCTTATCTCTGCTTGTAGTGAGGTCTGAAAGAGGAATGTGTGTAACAATGCACTCTGCTGTAGATTTTAAATGGAGAAATGAAGGAACTCCCACTGGAAGTGGTGCTGTTGACGATGGTGGGAGTAGACAAAGCCGTTGCCAGAGAGACGCAAGATGCTTCCGTGGCGCTGCTGGACTGGAATGAGCTGCATGATGAGCTAGAGCTGGTGATGGAGCGGTCAGTGTCTTCTATGGACCTTTTTAACTACTGGGATGTGAGTTAGGCAGTTGGTCTGGGGATCATGGTGTAAGGTGGACAGCAGTGCCCACACTGGGCTCCTCATATACATGTAGATACTGACACAATCCTCAGCAGTTACCTTCCATCAACACTCCACACACACAGCGCTGACCTCTTGTTTATAATTCAGATCATACATGATAATCCCTCTCCATGTGCAATATGATTTATTCATCATTCAAACATCTTAAAAGCCAAAAAGAATTCCACTCAAGTAATATATCAAATAAGACTCTCTATTAAAATATGCATGTTGCACTGCATGTAGTATCTGGAATCTATGTAGTTTTAGTGTATCAGATGGTTATAAGCGGCATAAACATTGCAACCATATTAGATATTAGATGTTTCTGGCTTGAGAGACCTTTCAGTAATTTTGCACAAAATAAATTATTAGTTGATAATATTAAAAACAATATTACATCAATAATAAAATGTACAGTATTTGATCTCCACTGAAGAACTCTAGATTGTGAGGGCTGGCCAAGGGAACAGATACTGGGAGGTCTAAACACACACCAGGAAACACACAGAGATACTGGAGCTTGTGGTCAGCAGAGATTTTACTTACCTTAGACAGACACAACCACCACCCCTTAGGGCTGAAATCCTAAACCCAGGTTCTCCTCGGTACCTTACTCTTACAGTACGTTCTCTTTCTGGTCCTTCTCCTTCAGTCTCCCCTCTCTCTCACCACTCAGAGAGGCCATGTTTTAAAGAGTCCTGGCTCCCTCCTTAACTCAGCTCACCTGGCTCTCGTCAACGGAGGAGCCCTGTGCTCATTCCTTGGTCTGTGAGGGTGTTCCACCCCCTCGCCTCAGAGTATTAATTCCAGTAAAATTTTCTGAATGCTACACAAGGTTCTCATTAATTTTGCAATATTTACATTTATGGCATTTTATCAGACGCTTTTATCCAAATTCCATAACTACAGGGGACAGTCTCCCTGGAGCAACTTGGGTTTAAAGGTCTTGCTCAGGGACCCAGTGGTGGAGTGCTGAAGGACTCGAACCTTTGACCTCTTGGTCCAGAGGCAAGTATCCTACCACTAGGCCATCACCACTGCTCTGTTCATCATTTTAGAAATATCTTTATTTATATGTCTAGTGTCCTACATTTTTTTTTTAAGTTTCTGATGTTGTGCTGGATTAGTATGTTTATGTTCATTTATCTGACACAAAGCTTTATTCTATACATATTATGTTATATTTATAGCTGATTCCATTTATCTATTGATTCAAAACTTTAGAAATCCACTTTTGAATGGTCACAATAACATACTAAAATGTTCCAATGTGTAAATCAGATTTCAGAGAAGTAGTAAAGCTGTAAAAATAATTCTGAATGATGATTAGACCTGACAGTGGTTGCAAATTGACTCAAATAAAGTAATTCACACTAAAATCCTTTATTTTTATGAAGTGGTGATCCAATCTTGAGGCAGATCAATAAATCAATAAAATGACTAAAACAATTATATTGTTATGGGATTTGAATGAATCATTCCTTTTAGTTCTGTGATGGCCTGGAGACCTGTCCAGGATATTTCTCTACCTTTTTGCTAAACGACTGCTAGGCTTCAACACATCCTGTGAAACGTATCTTGGATAATGAACGAATGAATAACATTACATTTCTGCTGCCTATTAAAAATAAGTTTTATATCCTGAATCCACATCATGGTCAGTGCTATAGTGTTAAAACATCATATATTCGTACACAATAGGACATAGAAAATTGCACAAAGAGAATCACCTACAACCAGAAAGAAACAGTTCACTTCGTGCCCAGATATGCTTCCCCTGAGTCTCACACACACAAACACACAGACCAAATGTGTCTCTGTCTGTCTCTGCAGAGTGTGAGGATCTATTGATGAGATGTCTGGCCAGGCAGCCTTGAAACACATCCACTGTCCAGCAGCATCCCGGGCTACAATAACACACATGCACATGAACATGCTTGTTTATTGGTTTAATTAAGTACCCTGAATCTAGCATGCTTATTTCACCCATAACACAGTTAAAACAATAAAGAAAAATATCTCCATGAGTGTAGTAATGGCGGGCTGCACACTGTGACCTGTAGGATACTTTAGTGGACCACTTATATTGCTATCTATGCAGTTAACATTCATAAGATGTTCAGTATGATAACTTACTAGTATTTTTACATTTCTAGCCTATATTAACATTAGCTTAGTTGAGAAACAGATTACCATTCTAACTGTAATTCAAGCACCCAAAGAAGGGCTTTGACAATGAGGGGGAAGATTATTTTTACATACATTAACCGAACATTATCACACAGGATGAACAAGTTGAAGTGAAAATGAACAGGGCGGCATACAGGGTATTGCTGCTAAACTATGAACAGAGACGACAAGGGTAGCGCCACAGTTTACTGATGAAGGTGGAACAAACTACACAAGAGGGAAGCGACAGCGAGCAAGAAAGAAGGAGCCAGGCTTAAAGCGAAGGGACAGATGGAGCAAGACTGAAGGTGTGCTTCTGAGGTAAAATACAATGAGTGTTGTTGAGCTAAAGCAAGGGAGAAAGAGACAAAGGTGACTGAATGGGTGAGCTGGTCAAGCGTAGATTGCAGAGGAGAGGCCTGAGAAGAAATGATCTCCAGAGAGATGGTGAGGTAAAAATGAATAGAGTTCAAGGGACAAATGTAACAGCACTGGAAGTGGAAGATGGTGTAGTTGATAGAGGAACTTGGGGTAGTAAGGCAAGTGATGTGAAGGAGTACTTAGTCTGTGGAAGAGAGACTTATATAGATAATGGTAGGATGACTGAAGAGAAGTGGAGGGGCATGACTCCTGCTGCAGCAGTGTGGGGGAAATGTCCAAGGGGTAGTTGGTATTTTAAGAAATAAGGCCCTAAGTGTTACGGCTGTTTGACTCTTCAGTGAGGAGAAATAATATAGCTGGAGGTTCAGTTCGTTCCAGTAGGAGAAGGTTTCTGTAACTGTTCTGTAACTAAAGGTGACTTTCTAAGGACTGAAAACAGGTGATGGAAGGTAAAGTCTGGAAGGGATATGTGGGTAAAACAATGCCTGAGTAGATGGCAGAGTGGAAAATTCAAATACAGACATTTAGGAAAGAGGGAGATTCACTACAGACAGTCACATGAAGAGTGATGAAACCAGGCAAAGGCCAAAGCAAGACAAAAAACATTCAAGGCCTTGCCAGGATCACACTATGTGAGGAGTTTCTGCATCTTGCATGGACACTTTATAACATGTTCAGAAACAAGTCAACGTTGTTCTTTATTCGTCATGATACTCTTACCAGATAGTCCATATGAAAAAGAAGTAAATTAAACTTCTACATAAAAAGTTGTATTCTAAACCTTTACCACACCACAAAAGTGGGCAATTTCTCATGTTCCACATCTACAGTGCTTATATGTTGCATTGTATGTTGTATGCATTTAATATGCATTTTACATGCAGTTTGATTTTCCTATAAATTACATATGAGGTTCTAATACAGCATATTTAAACATTGTAAATTGTATCATTTCTGTATGGGAGTAGAAAATACTAATGTACATTCTGTGGGTCAATAAAACCTCTCAACATTTAAGAAAATAAATATAAAAACATTAAACAGCATTAAACAATCCATTAAAATGCAAAAAATGGTCTCCCTAAGTCCACAGAAAAAAGGATAAAAGACTGGTTTGTATAACACCCTCGAAGCTTTCGTGCTCCATCCCTGATTAAAACCCTTAACACAAGGTTATTCCCAACTAGGGATGGGTATCGTTAAGGTTTTAACAGTATTACTACTTCTTTCGATACCACTTATCGGTTCGGTACTTTAACGGTACTCTTATCGGTACTTTTTGTTGTGTTT
>JBBPDB010094864.1:0-26498 GCA_037974465.1 Brachypetersius altus
CGCTGGAGCACGAAACAGGACGCGTGACGTCACATTTTTGCGACGCTCCAAAACAATTTTTCGTGCCATAAAAGCGACAGACCTGTTTAGCAACAGGCTGTGAGAGGGCTGTGGACCCCCGCAGACCAAACGACTCAAAATTACTATCAAAAAAGTAAACAGAGCGATGGACTCCACTGCGTTCAGCGAGAGAACGCTGCTCTTCCTGTTTATCCTGAAACCTTCGCACCATAATGACGTAAGCGTGCTCCGGCACCAAGGCTGAAACCTATGTGTGAGTGCAGGCCAGAGAGGGAGTGGGGAGGGGGGACAATCGTACTCTGGTCCGGTTCACGGCAACCATGCCTAGTGTGAGTACACCCTCATTGAACATTGAAATAGCTCTCTACACACATGTGTAGACAGGGCACAGCTTAGTAATACTAAAACTGAGATAACTGTTGAAAAGTTTGGGAGAAAAGTTTAAAACAAGACACAGAGCAGACACACTGCAGCAGACTTCTTCTTCTTTTTATGCCGGTTGACAACTTTTCAGTGTATTACCACCACCGCTGGGCTGTGTGTGTGTGTGTGTATAATAGACCCCTGAAATTCACAGGGTTACGTGAATTTGTGTTAAAAATGTTTAAAAGCCAATACTTTTGTCCATATAGGGTATGTATGGAGGAGTGGAACTAAAGCAGAAAAAGAAGGTTAGAGGTTAATAGGAGCAAGACCAGCCATCACAATGAAAGCAAAAAGAAAAATAGAAAGGGTTAGCAGGAGGAGAGCTGCTAACAGCTCCCTGAATGCATGTCAGGAATTCCTAGCTGCTGACCTTTGTGGAAAATGACAACAGGCACTTGTGAAGGTTGTGTAAGTCACCAACCTCTGTTACTTGTCTCCAAATACAGGATTCAGACACAGTCAAACACACTCACACACACACACACGCACACACATAAACTTGCCTCAAGGCACTGGGTCTATAAGCCGACCTGAATTTAGCCAAGGTGTCATTGTGAAAGTTTCTGACAATGTATACCAGATGTTGGCCTTCAAGGCGCCAGTATTGTGAATGTGGATAAAGCCTATTGATGACAGCCTAAACTGCAAATGCCATTCCTGTTTTCTGTAGCTTTAGGTTTCATTTTGGACCATTGTTTTTAACTCCTCAAAGTCTAAGGGCCTGTATATGACCCCATACTCTCGTAAGGACAGAGCTTAGAAGCAAATCCATTGCTTAGACTATTTTCCTTTACGGCAACTGGCATGTACTTTTCCACCTTTTCAAAGAAATGAGTTTTGGCTAAATTCTTATCTTAAAATGATCATAAAACAAATTAACCCAAAAAGTAGCTTTTAGCGACAATACTGAAGTCAGTTCCTCTCTCCACCAGTGGTTAGGTTCTCTAGAACAGCATTTCTTATCCGACCGAGCTGAATGACTCACATCTTAATCACCAAATCAGGCAGAAAGCTTGAAAAACGCCTGGAATACACTGAAATGCGTCTGCAGTAAATTACATTGAACAACAGTATAGAAATCAGGTAGCAAACGTTGTAGTATTTCTTAAGCAGCTTTATAATAGACCTAGGGGTCACTGAGGTTATTAACAAACATACCAGCATTGCAGTCATTGTTTGTTATGGCTTCTGAAGACCTCACAATTGTTGAGATCCTTCTTTTGAGATGAAGTGGTGTGTGTATGTGTCTTCTACTCCCTCTCCTTCCGTTCCTCTTTTCCTAATCTGATTATTGTCCGCCTCTCCGAGGTGCTGACTCAGCCTGTTTTGATGAGGGGAGAGAGAGCATGGTCACAGTGTGAGGTCACAACCTCTGTGCACGTGCAAGAGATATGTCATAGGGCGGCTGTGGTCCTCTGGGGGTCGAAGTTCATTTTGAGGTCGGCCGCTTCCTCTTTGTTTGTTTCAGAGTTGAGGTCTGAGTGTGTTGATTGTGGCGATTGTGTATTCTTAGTATTGTCAGTACTTCTAGGACCGCTTGGGTCATAAAATAGCACCTATGAACAATAACCTGTGTAATGGCTGCAAAAACATCACTGTAAAAAAGTAGCATATCAGAACATTATGGCTTGTTTCATTAATTAGTAGTTTTTTTGAAAATATTACATGAAAAAAGTCATTGTAGCCTTTTGCTAAGTGGGCTTTTTATTTTTACATTTTGTTCACACCTCAGAAAAGCTAAATGTCATGAAATCGCCTTTAAATATTATGTAGGTTTGCCTGGAGTCCTGGAGTCTGGTCTGTCTGTGCTCTCGCCGGCATTTGGACTCGGACTTCTCTCAGATGCGGTCATTGGTCTCGGCAACAATTCTAGCCAGTCTTGACTCCAGTTGCAGTAAAAATCAGTGTTGCAAGTGAAACAGCTCTAATTGAAGCAAATGATGTGGTCCTACAGTGGCTTCACTCGCCTTTTAAACATTACAAATGAAAATTATTAGCTTAAAGTAGACTGTGTTTACTTTAAGCTATACACTGTGTTTCCAGCTTCACAAAAGCACTAAACTGGCCAGTAAATGTTTCGACTGTGGCTCTGTCACGCAGCATTTACATGAGATTTACACAGATGCGCCACTTTAGGAGGTCTTCCTGTCTTGTCCATGTAATCTGCTCCACTTTTATTGAGGTGTCTCATTGTTTCTTAGCCCATTTTACCTCATTCATCAAAGGTCAGGAACCTTATAGGACCATTAGTGAGCAGGTATTATTTGCTTTGTGGATTATAGTCAGTAAGGCAGTGAAATTGACATTGTAGTGGAATGTGTGTGTGTGTGTGTGTGTGTGTGTACTGCACAGAATGACTCACATAATAGTGCTGCTGAAGTTTGAATACACTGTCCATTTACTGTCCACATTATTAGACACATCCAACTTGGACCACCTTGTAAAGTTATTGATGATAGTTCATGCAAGAAGTGACTCAAGTGGGTGTAGGTTCACGCTGGGCTAAAACTCTTCTGAGGCAGTGCACTGGTCCATTCTGCCCTCAGATATCTGCTTCCTGGACTATAAATCAGTCTACTGCGGTTCATGCTGCCGACCCTGCGGTTCCTTGGTGTTCAGAACCTCACGTGGACCCTCAATACCATTGACAAGGAAGCCCAGCAGTGTCTCTACTTTCTGTAGAGACTGAGGAGAGCTCACTCCCCAACCCTCAATCGTTACAAAGTTCTACAGAGGGATTATGGACAGAGCAGCTGCATCACAGCTTGGTATGTGAATCATACAGCCTGGAACCACAAGACCCTAAAACGGATCCTAACAGATCATCAGGGTCTCTCTCCTCTCTGTCCCCTCTGACCTTTGCATTACATGCTGCAGCCAGCAAGCTACCAGTATTGTGGATGACCCTATTCAGCCCTACCAGACTCTCCTCTTCTCCACAGGCCGTCGGACCTCTTAAACAGGTGCGTGCAGAGGTGTATGTCTCGGCGTGGTTCCGGGAAGGGGAGGTGTTGGTGGGGGGTGGGTGGAGTTGTCACTTCTTCTGCTCTGTCCCTGAATAGAATAAATCACAGTTCTCTTTTAAAGAATATAACTTACAAAACCAGTAGACGGGTATCTATGTCTGTTATGTTTTTGATTCTGATGGTTCAAACAAATTGCAACCAGTTCCAACCCCTTTCCACGACCTTCTAAGTCTTTGCATGTTTTGCACAATCAACTTCTTGTATGTTAGAATACAGTATCTGACACAATACTGTTTTCACTCTCTTTTGGTAAGGTTCGGCAGCTGGTAGTCTAGTGGTCAGGGCATTTGCCCTGCAGTCAGGAAGTTGTGGGTTCCCAAGACCGCCAGGCACCTCTGAGCGACCCAGGGTATTGTCCTGTCCTGTCTGCGTGTGTGTAGTCCTGTGTTGTTTTTGTCCTGTTGTTCTTGCACTCTTGGTCTTAATCTCCTTTTACTCTTTCTTATTTTGTTCTGTCTGCTCTTTAGTCCTTGTTCTTGACGTGTCCTGTGGTGGAGTTATGTTGTTTAATTTCACTGTGTACTGTGTATATGTCTGCAATGATACTTTTTTATGTTGTACAATAGGGCTGCACAATATATCGCAAATTTACCGCCATCGCAATATCAACATGCAAAAAATATACATATCACAATTATTGACTGAACTGCAATAAATGCAATAAAAACTCTTCACCCAGTGCCACAGAGAAGAGGGCAAAAAAAAATCACTGGGCAGTTTCTTCATCTTCTGTGCTGCTGTTATATTTTGTTCTTTTTCCTAATTTTTCTGGCTAAGAACTTACTATAATTTAAATTATGTTTACATTTATTTAAGATTTAAAGTAATTATTTTTTTCTATTGTTCAATGGTTCAAATGTTTATTGGGAGGCATTAAAATGCTCTGTTTAAGTAAATTCTTTAAAAAAAACACATGTTGGAATGGAAGTATTGCATGTATTTTTTTTTTTCCTGCATAGACTAGTCAGTGTCTGGAGTCTATGTTACCAGCAAATCCAAAGCAGAAAAACATTTACACTATAAAGGCTAAGTTTTTACTCACTTATCGCTTGTGATATCGCCATCGCAACACTCAACAACATTATCGCATATCGCATGTTTTCCCTAATATTGTGCAGCCCTATTGTACAATTGTCCTGAAGGAATGTTTTGTTTTTGTGCAGAAAGTTAAAATGACAGTAAATGCCTAATTGACCGTGTTAATCATAGATTAGAATTGATGGTTTGTGTTAATCATCATCTAGTCTTTCATCAGTAGTCATTGTTTGGCTACAGGAACTGTTAGCTGCATATTTTTGGTTGGTGGACAGTTTTCAGTCCAGCAGGGATGCTGAGGTGTTTAAAAAGTCCAGCAGCACAGCTGTGTGTGGGGCCCACACACACACACACACACACACACACACTCATCCACAGTGTCACCGCTGTGCTGAAAATGATCCAGCATTCAGATAATACCTGTTCACTGGTGATCCTGTGGGGGTCCTGACATTCAAATGCAGATAAACAGATGGTCTGCAGCTTGTCATTTTAAACAATAAAGTGCATTTAAATGGTAATTAGAACGATAAACTGCTCTGAGTGTAAATGCAAGGTAGATGTACCTAACAAAGATACTTTTCACTGTATATCTTATACATTAGAACTTGTGTTAATATTAAAGCAGAAGAGGAGGTCAGTATCATAAATCTCGTTCTTTGCTTTAAGGGTCCACAAACCAATATTATGTGAAGGCTCTTTAAATTTACAGAAGTTTCTGGAACCCTTATTTTTAACAGTGTACTGCCTGGACAGATAAGAACAAATAAGAGGAAGTCATTTTTTGAAGGTATTCTGATGCTAAATGAGTTTTATTGAGGCATTGTTGAGTTTCAGTGGGTTCTCACTGTTTAATGTTTAATGCATTTTTATTCAGTAGCATTGATTTTGTGGCATGGATTAGTTGCAGCAATTAGCATCATCTGTAGCAGAGCTTTTCAAAGTGTGTTATCTCCCATATTTTCGTGATTATGCATCTTCATGTATTATCTCTTCAGAACAGCACGCGGCTGAGCAGATTTTCCGGAATGTGGTGGATTCTGAGCGACGTAATCTCCACAGAGGCTTGGCTTGCCGAGAGGAGTCAAGGCATATCCAGGCATGAAAGTTTTTACAAACTCACCAAAACGGGGCCTGCTATTCTATACCGTTTGTGCTTCAGCAAATATGAAACCAGTGCTGTTGTGCCTACTCTTGTTCGTATTATATAACTGTAGTTTGAGTAGAGGCTGTTTTGTTTGGGCTTGTTCAAAAGAAGCTTGTTCAAAAGTCCTACGTTGACAACCAGGTTTTTAATGAAGTCAAACCTGGTGTTGCAAGACTAGCAGTCCAGTCTTTGTGCCATTTAATATTTGAACCTTTCAGTGTTTTCTCAGATTGTGGTAGAAAACAAAGGTGGTGTTATTTGGAGAGATGCAATCTATGGAAGAAGCCACGAAACACGTTGACGATGGATGGGTGAAAATTGGTCATTTCCACTGTGCTATAGGGGAAAAAACTACTAATAAAATACATTTGTAACTAGAAACAGTGCGAAAACAATGAAACAATGCGAAACAATACGATTTTAGACTCTGTTGTGCATTGCAAGGAATAATAGACCCAGTCCAAGATTGCAAAATGTTTGTTGATGGTGCACTATTTGATTTATGCCAAATGTTTAATTTGAAAGATGGTGAAGTTTCCCATTCAACAGCGGCTTTTGGCCAAACCAACTGGCAGTGCTTTACATAGATTCCTCTGCAGTTTTGAGGAAAGGTTTAAAACAAAGCCACCATTTTTAAGCAGTTACATTCCTTTAATTCTGGTTTCCCAATAAATGCTCCAAATGCGCTAAAAACACTAAATGCAACTATTGTTAACATAACTCATCGTTCCCAATCGCTCGTATTATCCTATCAGCACCTTTTGGTTGCTGTGGATGACTAATCTGAGGTATTCAGCATTTGCTTCACCATGCCGCCCCCCCCAATCCATACTGGTAGGAGTATGCGTATCTCTGCTGATGCGAGGCGAACTGCGACTTGTTTGAGAAAACTTTGAGAAGCCGATCCCAAGTCCGCCAGGAGAGACGTTTGAGCTCGGAGAGTGAAAGGGAGGCACTTGCGCGATTAGTCGAGCAGAAAGTTCAGCTAATGGAAAGTGAGAGAAGTTACTCATGCGTGAGCGTGCAGGTGTCAGCTTTTCACCTAACATAAAGGATTGAGGGCTTTTTCCCTCTTTAAACACTGACCTCTCCGTCTCCGTCAAATATGCATTACTCGATCAGGGAGCACAGAAAGTACTTAAAGCATCAGCAAAAATCGATGACGCATTAAGTAAAAGCAGTATTATGTTCCAAACGGAAAGCCCTGTTTCAGAACCTTATCTGGACGACGCTCTGCGAGAGAAAATGAGAGAAGAGTTACTCTGTCAGTCATCCGAATCAATGCAATCCAAAGGTTTCTTTTTGGATTCGATTAGTCGTTTGACTATTCCACGCCCTTTTTTTCAAGCCTTTCGAATATCAACCAGCATAGATGGCTTGGAGCCACTGGCAATGTGGTATGTTTTGATCTTGAATACTCATAAATAAAATTATTCTTAGGGGTCATAACTCAGTTCATTTACTTCTGGGAGCATGCAGGAATAACAAGGCTTTGGAATTATTGACCACATTCTCTCTAAGGAAACACCTGCTTGTCTGTGGCTTTTTACTTCAGGCCTATTTCCAGAGACTCTTGGGATACAAGAAAAAAAATCTCTGCTTTATTCAGGCTAAATATTTGATTAGCATGTACTGGAAAAACACGAATGCACCTCCTCTGAATTTTTGGATAGGTTTTGGATAGATGAACTCTCCTCTTATGTAATATTCAATTAACATAATGTTAAAAAGTGCTGCATTTGAAACAAAATATGGGAAATGTTTATATTTTGAGAGGGAAAAAAATGTCAGGAAAAAAAACGGTTCACTATTATTTCAGTGTTTTAGAATGAATTTATACAGATTTTGGGATTGACTGACACTGAACATACAGTGCAAACACACAAATGTGGTAGCATTTTATCAGACCAGTGGTAAAAAACGTTCCTTTTCGATTTGAAAATCTGTACATGATTTGTTATTCTGATTCTGCCTCTGATGAAGTAATAAAATCAGAAATAATTTAACCTAAAGGGAAATTTGTCATTAGCATTTAGCATTACTGAAAAAAGAAAAAATTTGACAACAGATTAAAATAACAGCGGTGCAAGAACAAGAATTGTATTGTAATCGCATAACTGTAGCACTGACATTGCTGTGCGTAAGATTTGTTGTGCTGTACCAGGGGGTCAGTAGTGCAAAATGTTTTCTGAAAGTGACTTAGTGTTCATACGATAAATATCTAATGAATGCAATAAAATAGCAGCATATGATGAGGAGCTGAGATTTAGCATTCTAACCTAATTATGTGTCATTTAGAATCATCTGTAGGTTATTTTATTGCAAATATAGTTATTCAGTAGTGACAGTCCTGTCTTGTTCAAGACTGATCTTGTTCTTTAGGTCTTGCTCTGCTAATCTCAAAACGTGAGATCTGTAACTCCGCCCCCCCGTCGCTCCCAGACTTTTCCTTCCTGCCAGATGGGAACACCCACTGGTGTAAATAAACTAGCATACTTGCCAAAATGGCCTGCCAGCGCCTGCCCCCCTCTCACCTCAATTCACCGAAAGAACCCGTGATATTTTCAGTCTTCAAGGAAGCGCCCGAGCTTTTTATGTGCTTGCCGTCAGACTCAGATTATTGTTCCACGAGCTGTAATTGCATACGAATGTTTTAAAATACACTGGACATCTAGAGTTTAAAGCCCCCCTATCATATACCCCAGAGGTCCGCTTCTGACATTTGTGATATTGCATATCAAAAACAGCCGTGGTTCATTTCTACATGACCTCTCTTTATCTCATAGAACTAAACAGGCTGCTTTTTGTGGGTTCTACCAACTTCACTACGAAACACAATGTACTTAAAATGCATTTAACCCTCCATTAATTTACCCCTGAAAAGACACCAAACCCCTTCATTTGAATTAAGTGGCTGTTCATTTGTGAAACCCATCCCTTAATTTGACCTCAAAATAGGAGTTAAGGAATGAGTGCGAACCCCCTTAATCTTAAATTTAAGGTGTTAGTTCATGAGGTTCTATAATTTAAGGGGCAAATTTGAAAAAGTAAGGGCAAAATTCAGTAGTTTTACCCCTCAGTCAGACTTAATCTGTGCACTTTTTCCCTGTAATTTCTTGCATGGGTCAAAATTAAGGTCATTTTAAGGGGTAAAATTAAGGCCTTTGGTTTTCTAGTCTCTGTTCTGATTTGACTTCGCAGTATTGTCCCTAATTCTGTGCAGGACTGAACAGCCTGCAGTGTTTCCCACATATTGATTTATTCATGGCAACCCGCCACAATATCAACATTGACCCCCCGTTGAGGTTTACACGTTGTACATAGCATTTTGTGGCTGTTTCTTTTGCGACGCATAACTTTTCTCACCCCATTAAGTATGTTTTATGAGGCCATGTTTCCTTTCAGTTTGTGATGACTCCTAATATATGTTTAAGGAATAATCAGGACAAAAATATTAATTTAAACAGTCAGCCAAGACATGATTGCGGTCCACATTTTGCATCATTTAGTAATTTGTAATACAGGGCGGCTGGTAGCCTAGTGGTTAGGGTGTTTGTCCTGCTATCAGGAAGTTGTGGGTTCGATTCCCAAGACCGCTACGCACCTCTGAAGTACCCTGAGCAAGATACCGTCCCCACACACTGCTCCCCCGGGCTGTTACTTGCTGCCCTCTGCTCACTTGGTGAATGGGTTAACTGAATATGGCTCTTTGTCAAGATAGCACAGACTTGTCAGTGTGGTTTAAAATGCAGCATGATTTACTGTGAGCTATAAAACCGAACAAAACTGCCTGGAAGCCAAATGTTGCGGACAGCCATTTGTTTTACCAACCATCTCAGGAGTAGGAGTGAGATCCAGAGTTGCTTTGTGTTTATCAGTCCTGGTGTTGCCTGGGAGGAGTGCCTGTCATGATAAAGTTTATTTTAGTCATACTGTGTCCTAAACCACATTAACAAGTCTGCACTGCCTAAATTAACAGCTGGACATAGTTAAGGACATTGAGAGGAGTTGTAGTGGTGTATTTTTATATAAACAATTTGGGTGACCAGCAACTTCCAGTATTTATGAACAACATTAGCCTTAATAGCAAATTTAAAAAGCAGCATTTCACTACAAAACACAATGTACTTAAAATGTGCTTAACCCTGCCTTAATCTTTCCCTGAAAATACACCATTCAAAACTTCATTTGAATTAAGTGGCCATTAATTTGTGAACCGGTCCCTTAATATTAGCTTAAAAGTGGATTTAAGGCATGTGTGTGTAACCCCTAATCTTCAATTTAAGGCATTCATTCAGGAGGTTCTATTATTAAAGGGCAATCTTGAAAAAGTAAGGGGGAAATGCAGTAGTTTACCACTTACTTAGCTTTAATCTGTGCACATTTCCCCTTCATTTTCCTTAATTTCCTGGAAGTTTTAAGGGGTAAAATGTAGGGGTTTGTTTTTGTAGTGATTTGAACACGTGTCTTGGCCGATTGACTATGTCTGGGGTGGTTGGAAAACAGTGTTAGCTGGATTTTTCTACCAAATCTTATCATTTCTACCACCACTTAATCCTCACTAGGGTCGTGGGTGCCCAGAGCCTTCCCCAGGGTAAATACAGGGGCGCGAGGCATGAACTCCCTCTGAGCTGGGCACTAGCCCACCCACACCATTCACTCACACCTAGAGTCAATGTAGAAACCATGATTCACCAGACGGGCATGTCTTTGGACTGTGGGAGAACCGGAGACCCCAGAGTAACCCACGCCACCATGAGGAGAACCTGCAAACTCCACACATGGACCCAGATTCCAACCCCCAAACCTGAAGGTGTGAGGAAACCCATTCTGCTGAACCTTTCCTTTAAAACTGAACAAAAATGATTAGAAACCTAAACAACATAAGCAAATAACTTCATGACAGAGCAAACTTTGGGACAATGCCATACTCCATGTTGCTAAGTCAACACTCAAATCTGTTTACACCTCCTTTGGATCAAAAGAGTTTCAAGGCTTAACAGTAGTTTGGGAAACTGCTAGACCATTATTGAGCATTAATTCTAAGGAAGCCACATTGATAACCATGAGCCTGAGTGTTGCGAAACCTATTCAAAGCTTCAGTGGAGAGCGTTTTATGGTTAAAAAACCTTTGCAGCTGTTGTTTATTTAATTTAGAAGTACCAGTAAAGAAATCTAGATTTCCAAAGAAGGAAACGTCTCTTCAAACTAAGACAAGTAATGGGTCTTTTCTCACACTACCCTGTGTGTGCTCATGTGTATATCAGTCTGGCTGTCACATTCTCTAGTTATCTTTAACTTCTCTATATGTGTGTGCAAGGACCTATAGAGAAGCTTATTTTACACTCAACTTCAGTTCTAACACCTAGCACAGCTTAAGTGTCACTAAGCTTGTTGAAACACACACACAGTCACATACACACACTCACATACACACTCGCATACACACTCACATACACAAGTACCTCTTGGGCTTAAGATAATTCTTGTGAGCTTTGAAGATGCAGATCATGTGGAAAGAAATTGCGTGTGTGTGTGTGTGTGTGCGTGTGCGTGTGTGTGCACGTGTGTGTGCGTGTGACCATGCGAAAAAGTCAAAAATGATGGTAGAAAATAGGATCAGGAGCAGTAAAATGAAGTAGTAATGTGTCTATCTGTCAATATCTGTCAATAATCTTATTCACGAAGGCCTTCTCTTATTATCTCCATAAAGACTCTTTTCTTTCTCTCCTGGTCGACATGAGGAGGATGGGTTCCCCTTTCGAGTCTTGGTTCCTCCTGAAGTTTCTTCCTCCAGCTGAGGGAGTTTTCCCTCGCCTCTGTCGCCTTTGGCTCACTAGGGGCTCAGACCTGGACTCTGTAAACTGCTTTGCGGCAACTTGGTTGTTAAAAGCGCTATATAAATAAAATTGCATTAAATCATTATTCAGATTTCAACCTCTAAAATGACAAACTGCATACCTGTGGCATCCTCAAGCTTCTGTCATCATTTGCTCTGTACCTCAACAGGTTTCCTCCAACCCATAACGCTTTGACCTTGTCTTCACCAGAGCCGCCCCGCACTCTCTGACCCCCTCTCCATCTCTCCAACTATCATCTTTTCTTGTTCTCCCCTCACACCCGACTCCAATCACTCTACCATTGTCTCTTCAACTGCTCATCTTCACTCCACCTGCTCTTTCCTCTGCCATCCTGTCATCCTTGACTCCACCTGGAGCAGAAAGGACTCCCTTCTCTCCTCTCGCCGCTCCTCGTTCTACCAACCGACACGTGGCTCACGTTGTCAACCGCGGTTATCTGACATATAGCAGTAGAGGAAATATTATCGGAACTCTGATCTCCTCTCATTTGTTATCTTCTGTATGAATTCACCATGCACTGCAACGTCTTCCTGCTTCAAAGCCAAGCGAGCATAATGTGCGTCCAACCCTCGCAAACTCTTCGCCACATTTTCTTCACTGCTTCAATCTCCTGCTCCTCCTGTACTTTCTTCCCTCCTTTGTTGCGTCTTCTCCCTCAAACCACTCACATAATAAAAGCCTGCATGGAAACAGGTCACGGTCCAACGGCCTTTCAATTGTAGTCTCACTAATCCTAAAAAAAAGAACATGCTTATCATTACTGAACAGCTATAGTTTCTCCTCACTCCTTCCTCTCCAAAGTTTTGGAACATTTTAGAACCAACTAAGATGATTTCTATCACAAAATAGGCTTCATGACCCAAACCAGTCTGGAATAAGAGCAGCACATTCTACAGAAACTGGATTTTTAGTCACTGAAGGGCTTCGTAAAGCCAAAACAGCTAAACTATCGCTCATTAACGATTGCTCCCAAACTTGGTGGTCCCTTCTTTATAGCATCAGGAGAATCCATCCAATTCCTCACCACTAATGCCGCTCAGATACTTGGCCAGTCACTTGACATCTCAAGACCGGACTACTGGAGTCAGCTCCTGCCTGGGCGTCCTCTGAGGACCACAAAAGCTCTACAGATGATTCAGAATGCAGGATAATGTCTGGTCTTCAATACACCACTTACCTATCAGCACAATTTAGGCCACAGCTTGGTCTGAGCTTGCCCTTTTAGAGAATTGAGCACAAAAAGACCTGCATCAAGACATTTCTCAAATTTGCCACCAAAGTGGTGGAACGAATGCTGACCCTATATTCTCCTCAAATCGTGACTAAATGGTGACTCACTGCACACTTAATATGAGGATAACAAGTCAAATGTTCATGTCATAAACTAACATCTGTGTGTAATTTGATAGGGCCCTGTTGGAGGACTCTGTCTCTGGTAGAATCTGGGTCTATTAGCAGCTCTTAATTGTACGTCTAGGCTTGCTAGCGGAGCAAGTACTTTAAGTAGTTTCTAGGCATAGGGGGGCACCAGCAGGCACTCATTGTCAACAAATACAGATGGGTGTCAAATTAAAAGGGAACATTCGAAATAAATTACTGTAGAAACATAAGGAGTGCAGATGCTTCGAAACAGATGTACTGCATGATGCAGCCAAGCAATTAACATCCGGATACTCAGTGGCACAAAAGTTCTGAACAAACCCACCTGACCTTTACTATGGATCATGGTGGCACTAGGAAAAGTTCTAAGTGGAAAAGAGAAAGAGGATTCGTTTTTGGGGCACAGATGGCAGGAGCTTTAGTCACAAAGGCTGCTCGACTGGTCAGTGGTTCAATAGGAACAGTGACTAAAATGACCTCTGCATATAAATCTACAGAAAAGACATCAGAACACGACTGAAAATGATGATCAAAAGCACGCATTCAGTGGATGCGATACTCATGCACTGGTGTCAGGGGGGAAAAAAAACAAGAACAGCTGTTCATGAGGTGAATGAGACTGTGCAGGATGTGCGAACAGTCTGTTCACAACTAGAACAAGGAGTATTGAAGTAGAGTTGCTGTGCATAAATCCCTTATTACGAATGACAATTTGAGAGTTCGGTGGTCTAAACACTACCTGTACGTATGTGGCATATGCAACATATACACCCAATAAGAACGTGTTAGAGAGAGAGACAGATAGAGATAGATAGAGAGAGAGAGAGAGAGAGATAAAGAAAGAAAGAAAGAAAGAAAGAAAGTGATGAGACTATTCCCAGGGCCATTCAGTGGCAGCCAGTCAGTCACTCTGTCTCTCTCTCTCTTGCTCCATGGGTGTATTTACCGTCTGACACCATTAGCAGCATGGCAGACTAGAGAAGGCCTGGGGCTCAGTCTGACCCAGCTGTGTAAAAATACCCACCGCTCCCCTTTTAGCGCACACACACACAAACACACACACACTCACACACACACACACTCACACTAAAAATG
Organism: Brachypetersius altus; assembly: GCA_037974465.1. Taxonomy (NCBI): domain Eukaryota; kingdom Metazoa; phylum Chordata; class Actinopteri; order Characiformes; family Alestidae; genus Brachypetersius; species Brachypetersius altus. The sequence goes on from JBBPDB010094864.1 coordinate 13,992, forward strand.
CTGTTTATCTCCCTATGCAGCCCTACAGCCCAGAACAGGACGCAACTGACTGCAGCACTTTCCACCACCCTCCCAGAAATAGCCTGAGCTTCAACTGTGGCCCAGATTGAGCTAGCTATCTACAGACAAGACCCAGGTTTCACTGTGAGACCAGCTTTCCCTCTTCTTTGACACAGTTCACAGTAGGTATAAGAATCTGTTCGTAGATCAGCGTGAAACATTGCTACATACTGGGATTGCACTATGCCATAAGGGACAAAACACTGGTCAGTGAGTGAAGTGCAAAGTGCTCATTTGTCAGACGTGAACACAAAACAGCCCACAGTGAAGTTCTTTCTCTGTGTTTAACCCATTCATCAAGTGAAGTTTTGGTCAGACAGGATGGCACCAGGGGAGCAGGGTGGAGGGATGGTTACTTTGCTCATGGGTACCTCAGTGGTGCCACTAGCAGCCCTGGGATTCAAACCCACAACCTTCTGATCACAGGGCCGACTCCCTAACCACCAATAAACCAGCTGCCATGAGACATGCTCAGATTTTTTTATAATTCATGGGCAGTTCCAGCCAGCGAAGTCTCCTCTATTACACAATGCTACCAAGTTGTGATTTGGCTGTTCATAAAACAGTCAGCTTAGTGTTCAACAAGAATGTTAACTGCCAATTCTGTCAGCTAGCACACACCTGCCTCGGCTTGCATTGTGCTGAGTGATGGGGAGAGGGTGGGTCATCTTTGAGTCCTGTAAGTGTTTTCTCTGACTTCTAGCAACAAATGGTTATGGCATCAAACTCTCCTGCCAATGTCTGAATACCTCCAGTGTTATTCTTCTCAATGAACCCACTGACAAGTAAACTTAGCGACTCATTTGGCAGCAATAATGTCAGTGACAGTACAATCCTCTCAACAGTATTAATTCATATTTAATTAAACTTATTGACAGTGAAACAAGTACAAAACAGTGAATCACTTGAATTTACAGTAGACAGAAGCAAAAGTCATATGCAGTTAAACTGTCCCTGCTTTAAACTCCCCTAAAACAGAGTTTCCAGTCAAATGTTTAAACTGAGCTTGTTATGAGTGCGAGAAAACACACTGCATTCATAGCAGGAGGTAATATTGATAAAGTGTTTTGTTCTGTTGCCATGTTTAATGTTGCCTAATGTTGAATTTTGCATTTCAAACCTGACCATACTAGATGATGTCACTAATAATAGAGTTTTTGAATACAATATTTAAAAAATAGATATTTTCACCAAACTATGACTTGATCAATAAAATAGGAGCTATATTTGAAAAGGTAAATTGGAATTGTGCAAAATGTAAGTATATGTAAGTATAATGCATGTATAATGCACCATGATTAGAGGTTTAGGGGAGTTTTGTTGTCTAAGGTCTAGGCCTGGGGCCTGGAGTCTGTCACATGCTAGAGGGAATTTCAGGGTATTTCAAATTGCTTTAAAAGAGCTGTTAATTAAAACAAGTAAATGAATAGAAATACGCTCCAAGGCTCTCTTTAGTGAAGAGTCACATTCAGTTGTTGTTGTTTTAGACTGTTGTGCTTGAGAGAAACCATGGGCTGGAATCAAATTCTTTGTTAGTGCTCGCTCACGTACTTGGCCAATCAAAGCTATTCTGATTCTGATTTTGATTTAAGAGAAGAAAACAGAATAAAGCATTTTGAATCAATTGAATCAAGTCAACTAGGACAAACTTAACTAAATTTTCTGTGATATGATTGGAAAGTATTTTGATATTGAACTGGATCATATCACCCAGCACTAGGGCTGATACACAGCATGTGGCGTTTCGATGGTGCAACTTGTTGTTGTACTTGCAGTTGTGCCAAATTTTCACCGGCTGCTTTGTCATCCTCCACTTTCCACTTTCTGCGGGGAGCCGGAGGTGACGAAAGATCCGCTGCTAGTAAGATGATCCCGGCCCACGCTGGTACCGCTGGGACCTGCAGTTAAGACCAGAACCCCCAGCAGCATCTCAGAATAGTCTGAAGAATGGCAGGAAGAGGGTTGCCATAGCGGCAGAGGTCAGTTGGGGTCAGCAGTATGTGTAGACAGAGATTCGAGGAATGGAGCGGAGCTGATTGTTCAGGACAGCCCTCCCCACCAACCCACACACACATACACAGAGCAGTTTGGGGGGCTTCTAAAAGTGGTGTGAGAAAGGGACACTGTGTTCCTCACCCCTTTCCCTGCTTTCCCAGACCTGTGTGTGTTTTCTTACGCTTCTACACAACATCTGTTGCTTGGTAGTCGAGTTGCCAGAACTTTGGTTGATATTACAACAGAAGTTTTGATACCATTAAAAACAACTCATTCAGCAAACACTCCTTAAAAGGCAACCTGTTTTTTCTATATGGACAAAAGTATTGGGACAACTCTGTTTTTCAAGGTTTAGGCTTGACCCCTTACTTCCAGCAAAGGTCAGTCTTACTGGACAATTTTGGACAATGCCATGCTTCCAACTTTGTGGACACAGTTTGGGGAAGAACCTTTTCTATTCCAGCATGTCCCAGTGCATAAAGCAAGGCCATGGTTTGATTTGGTGTGAAAAGGACTTGACTGGTCCACACAGAGTCCTGACCTCAACCCCATTGAGCACCTTTGGGATGAACTTGAGTGGAGATTACGAACCAGACCAGCTCATCCAACATCAGAGTCTGACCTCATAAATTCTCTACAGAATTAAATCCATTAGAAACTCCAAATTCTTGTGGAAAGCCTTTCAATAAGAGTGGAAGCTGTAATAGCTGCAATGGGGGATGAACTCTGTATTAAAGTCTCTGTATTAAAGTTCGAATGCAATATCATTAAAGTCCCTGGTCAGGCATCCCAATACTTTTGTCCATAAAGTGTAGCTCCCTGTGCTCTGTGAAAACTGTGAAGCATGGAAAACAAAACATATTCAGTCTTTGTATGTTTTTGGTTACCGTTTACTCCTCCCTGAAGATCAGCACATTTTCTGAATGTTGATTTTTTTAATGACCACTGCTATAATTCGCTGTCTCTGTGGAGGGGCCCGGATGTGTGGTCACTGTTCACAGCAGGTTCAACTTTTTAAGCTAATTTACTCTAAAAGACCAGATACAGTCACAAAATCACGTTCCAGATAAGCATGTAATTTGCTTTGAAAGTCGCTTCTGTTCATGTTTACTATGATGATACCAATTTCCAGTAGCCTCATGTTTTAAATGAGCATTTTGTGTTAGCATCAAACTAATGGTGTTACGTTTTACAGCAACTTTACAGCAGTTTTTTAAATAACATATTAGCATATAATAAATAATACATATACAGCTCTGGAATAAGAACTGCTGACAACATTTCTCCTAGTTTCCAAATAAAAATATTGTTCAAAGTAAGAGAAGTGATGCTGCGTTTACAGAACTTGAATAATTCAAAGAAAACAAATCTCCTGTTCACTCTTAAACAAAATGGTAATAATTAGTTTTAACAAACTTCTAGTAGTGTTTTACCATCCAACTGGTCTCATTGTGAGAGAAGAGTGTTGATTACAGTTTTCTGCATTTTTTGTATACAGTGTGTGATGAATGGACCAATACAAATAGCATAAACTTACTGGGAATAAATTCCATATTGACTTACATTGTTAGTTAAGAATGCTTTTGTCTTCTCCATTAGTTTGGAGATCCAGGGTCTCGTTCAACAGTATCACGATGTGAGTTCACAGAGAGTTACTGTTACATTGTAGCAGCACATTTAGACACTTTTGTCACATTGTTTGGCTTTCGCATGGGTGAGTATTGCCAGGTTTTCCTCTGCATATGGACACATGGAAGCAATTTTGATCTGAGGCTGCAGATATCATAGCAAATCTGTTCCATACCGTTTTTTTTGGACAATCATTTTTCACTAGACAGCTGGTGACCTAGTGGTTAGGGAGTTTCCCCTGCAATCAGAAGGGTGTGGGTTCAAATCCCAGGACTGCTAGTGGCACAACTGAGGTAGCCTTGAGCAGTGTACCGTCCCCACACACTGCTCCCCGGCCACTGTGTTCCTCGCTGCCCCCTGCTTCACTTGGTGAATGAGTTAAATGCAAAGAAAGAATTTCACACTGTTCACACTGTGCTGTGGTGTGTTCATGTGTGATAAACGGACACTTTACACACTTTCTTTCTTTTACATCTTTCCTCACGTCACCTCTGGACACTTGCCATTTCTGTAATGATAAACAGTATTTTTGGATCGAGCTAAAACTTTCTGAAAAAGTAACTTTATAAAAGATGAAAAATGGTAACTATTAATCGTTGATAGTGGAATCATTTTGTTTCAGCATCATTTTGGTGATGTTGAAATATCATCAAAGATCTTTGTCAAGATTATTAATAAGCGCAAACCTCTGCATTAGATTGAGGTCCTTTGGATCTGAATAGTATTTGTATTCAACCACAATGATCTGTTCATGTAAAGAATTTGTCATGAAATAGGTCCCCTCTGCAAAACACAGAATTTCTATGGGTCTTTTATAGTCAGGACTGTCCACTGTGTCTCTTCAGTCGTCCATATGTTGCAAAGTGCTGTGAGCTTGTAAGTAGATATTGTGCGACTTTCTTCTCTTTCCTTTTTCTCACTGCATACAGTATCGCACTACAGGTTAGACTTTTAACCTTAAGCAGGACTGTGTAGGCTTACACAGATGTGTGTGTGTGTGTGTGTGTGTGTGTGTTCATTCCGGGAGAGTCATTAAACAGCCCCACTGTTTGTTTTAGTTTCATGGTTATAAGTCAAGCGAAGGATCTGATGATCTTTCAAATTGGGCCTCAGAGCCACGCATACTCACACACACACACACACACACACACACACACACATGCACATACTTAGGCACTCCCTAACTGTGCTTCTCTTTTGGGGCCCCTTGCCTAAACAGAGGAGACATGCTTTCTTCACCATTATTTACGTAAGGAAAACTCTGCAGAAACAGCTCTCTTTAACTGTTATAGCCACACATCCTCCTGGAGGAGGCTGACTCAGCACACACACACACACACACACACACACACACACACACACACACACACACACACACACACACACACCATGATTAGTGGGGTAGTATGTTTGGAGAAAGAGAGAGAGAGAGATTCAATCTCATGATGAGCAATTACCAGCTCAAAACAAATCTCAGGCTCTCAAAAGCTGAGATATGGCTTTAGATAGCCATCACAAATTAATCTCTTTCACCAACGTGGGCCATTTGATCTTGCTGGAAACACTGGAAATATACATTTTTTTAAAAAAACTTTACCCGGTTTTCTCAGTCCCCATCATTGCTAATTCCCACCCACAGCCTAGATTTTCCTCTATGACATGTTACTAATGTATCAGAATCAGAATCCCAACCACAAACCACACGTATAATATTTTGATATGAACAAAAAAATCTGAAATAGGAGGTTTAGCATTTGATTACACTGGGTAACAAATTTGTATGAAGGGTCTTTGTATTATAAGGTTGTTGTAAAACTGCTATGATTTTCATATTTGTCTGTTATCTACATGTACAACAAACAAACAACATTACCATCAAAATCAGCGTCCAGGGATTGTATAAGAAACACTACAAAATGTAATGAAACAAATTTTTGTTATTGCATGCAGCTAGCATAAGAGGTCATTAGCGTCTAATAGTTTGTTAAACGATTTAGTGTTTAGTGCATGTTATTTAACATAGTATATGTCGATAGTATCTCCTGTACTAATTTGTAGGGGAAATATTTCAACGTGTAGTTTAGATTGAACAGGTTTGATCTTAGACTTCTCAAACTGCATGGATTGTTATTTGTTATACATACAGTAAAGTGTGATAGGGTAGTGTAGACCACCTCTCCTACACCATCCTGCCCCAGAGTACTAATCCTGGGTACCACACCTCCCCCTAATGCCGTTTCATACATTTTGGATTCTCCTTTAACCCTATGTGTGTGTTTTCTTACGCTTCTACACAACATCTGTTGCTTGGTAGTCGAGTTTCCAGAACTTAAAAGGCAACCATTTTTTTTCTTGATGGTTTGGTTTGGTTTGAAAAGGACTTGACTGGTCCACACAGAGTCCTGACCACAACCCCATCCAGCACCTTTGGGATGAACTTGAGTGGAGATTATGAACTAGACCTTTAGACCTCATAAATGCTCTATAGAGTTAAAGGTCACAAATTCCCACAGAAACTCCAGAATCTTGTGTAAAGCTTTTCAAGAAGAGTGAAAGCAGTAATAGCTGCAATGGAGGATGAGGTGTGGTACCCAGGATTAGTAATCCAGAGACCGGGAAAGCCGGGGGCATTGCATAGGAGAGCCTCATTTAGAGGAAGAAGGACATGGCCATGAAGCAACGCTATGTTCACAATCATGCACTGATCTTGTATGTGCCATGAGGAATGTGGCGTGACTTTCATTTGGTTCTGGAAGAGCAAATGCTGTGTAACACTTAACAGTCTGTTTTCCCACCGTTCTGAAGGTCACTATGGCATAAGACATCACAAACACAAGCGCCAACCACATCTAGCCATGAGGAAGAATGGACAAAGCGAGCTGGGCTTGAAAGAGGAAACAGAAAGTAGGCACAGGTGAGACTCTTTAGGGTAGAAAACAAAATGGACGTTACTGTGGTGTCCAGGATTAGTAGTCCAGGGAACAGAAGGGTATGGTGTAGCAGACGGGTTTGTGACAGTCTGTATTGTTTGTGTGTGACTTTGAGAACTGGTTTGTGAGGCTGCACAAAACGCAAAACAAGCCATCAAATTTTCTCTCAGAAATCCGTTGTCCAAGTGTTGATTGAAGCTTATTTGTGCAGTTCTCAGCTCTCAGTTACTTGACTCACCAAAACAATAGCAAGCAGAAACTCTTTTTGAGTGCATGAGCCCTAAATTTGAATTTATTAAGCTTCTCTGAATGACAGATCTGGGTGCAGTTTTCTCTTTTCCTATCTTTGTCAACCGGATTATGTAAATAGAGTGAGCTGAGCCCAGGTTCTCTGGCATATTTCATACTGTAAAGTAAAAAAAAAAAACAACCCTCAGGCCAAGAGTGTACCTGGTGCATAGATCTTAGTTGGACGTTTAAATACAGGCTGTAAAATAGTTCATAGCTTCTCCTTTTTGTCTTCTGTCGTTTTCTTCCCAAGTGAAGGCCCTTCCTGAACAGAGCGTAGCATAGCATTCTCATAGCATCTAGCATGATGCCTGGATGCATGGTTGCTAACTGCTGTTTGCAACTGTGGACTGAATATAAAAACAGTTCCAGCAGGCCTACTTTGAAAACATAGCAATTACGCCATTTTTGTATAGATTTTTGTTCCTTACAAACGTCTGGCAGTCTTTCGCTCTCCGTTGGTGCTTGGGGCCTTTTTGCTCCTTGTATCACACCCAGAATGTACAAGCAGCTTTTTGTGCTCTGCTAGTTAAAATGCATGTTTAGGAAATTTCAACCAGTGAGGGAGTGGGGAAGAGTAAATCTGAAATAAGTGCAGAAGAATGACAGCATGGATACACACTGTCTTGGTGTGGAGCAGATTCCTTTGGGTATGTGGACTGTAAATTCAGATGTCCCGTAAACAGCAGAAAGACCCAGTTAAACTTGCGTTTGCCTGCGTTTCGCATTACAGACTGAATACATTTGTATGTGAATTCTTGTGTGGTGTTCAACTTTGGAAATCTTTGACATGAATTTGTACCTTTGTGCGGTATCACTACTGCTCTGGCTGTATTGAACTCTGAAGAGGCGGCCCTTCATATGTCAGTGCTAAATTATCCATAATATACAGTCAATTGAAAAAGTATTATATTTACTTTTGTGATTTTACTATTTGTGGAAGGACTTGCCAATGGCTATTTACAGCTGCATACAAGTCACTCCAGTACCTCCAACCATGCCGGTTATTTGCATTTCCTTTGCAACAGATGAGTGTATGTCACTGTACCTCAGCAAGTATATAATTACCTTAAAATTACGTGTTGATGTAGCTTACATCAACATTTGTTTCACTGACAATTAGACCAGCTTCTCTCACGTTCACTTTGCAAATGTTAAATGTGACTTAACATATAGCTACACCAAATGGACGAAAGTATTGGGACACACCTGTTTTTCAGGGTTTGGGCCAGGCCCCTTACTTCCAGGGAAGGACTATCTTAATGCTTCAGCACACCAATATATTTTGGACAACTCCATTATTCCAACTTTGTGGACACAGTTTTGGGGAAGAATCTTTTCTATTCCAGTATGACTGTGTCCCAGTGCACAAAGCAAGCTCCATAAAGACATGGTTGGATGAGTTCGGTGTGAAAGAGTCCTGACCTCAACCCCATCCCTTGGGATGAACTGGAACAGAGATTGTGAGACAGACCTTCTCATCCAAAATCAGTGCCTGACCTCATAAATGCTCTACAGAATGAATGAGCACGGAGTGCCACAGAAACTCCAAAATGTGGAAAGCCTTCCAAGAACATTGGAAGCTGGAATTAAAGCCCATGTATTTGAATGCAATGTCATCAAAGTTACCCTGTTGGTGTAATGGTCAGGTGTCCCAATACTTTTGTACATATAGTGTAGCTTGTCACATCTGGTATATGTAGGCTACCTGCAAGCAATAATGCAGTTTTCAGAAATGAGTTATTGGACTGTAAAGGAAACAGTGTGTGCACTTCTGGTCTTTGTCATAAAAAATTGTCGAGTATCCCTGCTTTTCCTAAAATTCTTTAAATTCTTAAATGTGACTTCAAATTTAAATGTGACACATATAGGGTATGTGAATGTAGCAGTACGGTTACATAGCTGCTATCTTGTCTCATATTTGCTTGCCATTCTAGTCTGGATGTCTAATATTACCGAAAATCTGTTTTGGAGAAAGAACTTGAAGGGGGAATACGGTCACATACGTGCTAATGAGCATGTTTGCGCACACAGCTGTAGTTCTGTAAGAGTGTTAGCCGCAAGACAGCACATACTGTTCCATTCTTTGACAGAAGCAGGCCAAAGGGGAGAACTCTAGAACGTCTCAGACATTTAACACCTACAGATGAATGTGAGAGCCTTCTTTGTCAAAGAGGCCCAGGTCTGATCATGTTAAAGACGCAACTCTGCGTGTCTTAGCCTGTGTTTTGGGGGGAGTCCTGCATGTGTGTTACTAATATAGACATACATTTGCCATGTTATATGTTTTGTTCTTCTATAAGGTGCGTTACAATATAGAAATATGTGCGAGTGTCCACATATGTGAGGAGGCACATGTACTTCCTCTCCGAGAGGCCTCTCTGGGCTGGGACCACATCCCACATGTGTGCGCATGTGTGCGTATGTGCATGTGTGTGTGTGTGTGTGTGTGTGTGTCTGTATGTGTGTGAGAGAAAATGAACTCGTTGCCCTAGTGCTGTTTTGAGGCCGGAGGGTCATAGGGTGCAGAATTCCTTCAGAGAAGCACTGTCTGTTTACAGCTCAGGGGCTACGCCATTGGAAAACACACTCACACACACGTACACTCACACACACGTACACTCACACACACGTACACTCACACACACGTACACTCACACACACACACACACACACATATACACACACACACACACACACACACACAGTCACATACCCTCTCACATATGTGCACACGCTCTCTTTCTCTCTCTTTCTCTCTATATCTTTCCCACTCGCTCTTGTTCACTCCCTCTCTCTCACTATTTCTCTTTCTCACTCTTTCACTCACTCTGTCTTTTTTTTCCTTCATACACACACACACACACACACACACACACACACACACACACACACACAGAGTCACATTCGTGCACACACTCTTTCTATCTCTGTCACTTTTTCTCACCTGCTCTTGTTCACTCCCTCTCTCTCTCACTCTGTTTCTCTCCGTCTCTCTTTTTTCCCTCACTGTCTTTCTTTCTCTCTTTCATTCTCTTTGTCTCTCTTGTTCACTCTCTCGCTCTTGTTCACTCCCTTTCTCACTCTTTTTCTCTCTTTCTTACGCTTTCAGTCACTCAGTCTTTCTTTGTCTCTCTTTCTCTTTCTCTCTCTCTTTCTCACACACAAACACACCTGCACACACTCTTTCTCTCTCTCTCTCCTCTCTTCTTTTTCTCTCACCTTCTGTTTCTCTTCCTCACTCATTCACTCACTCCATCTTCATTTTCTCTCTTTCACTCACACACATCTACACACGCACACCAGTTCCGATCCCAAGTTCGGTGCGGGTTCAGTTACTGATAACTATAATATAGCAGTGTGTTGTACAGAAGAGCTTGATTTTGTCAGAAGAGCAGGACCTTGCTATTCAGTAGTTACAGTAGTCTTTAATCACAGAAAGTCCTGGTCTTTAAAAAAGGTGAAATATGTTTTTGTGCTCCATAACAAGGACTAAGAAAAGAGTTCATTACAAGAAAACCAGCGAGAGCTCTCCCTTCTGAATGCCTGCTGACAGAAGCAATCGACTTCCCACAGCATTCTTCGTTAATAATCAAAAGCAGACCACCACTGAACTTTTTGAACGTGTCAACAGTATAAAACGTGGAGTAGACACATGGTGTGATGTTTGATACTACCCTGGTGCCACACATTTGATGACACCACACTATTAGTTTGACCTGAAAGGAAATGTGGTGTACACTCTTGTTTTGGTGGAATCCTGCTGCTGTTTTGAGCAAGCTCTCGCTCTGTGCTGCTCATATGTGCCTCTCTCCTGCTGAAGACACAGCACGCTCTATTATAGCGCACGGCACTCCAGAGCTCAACACTGTCAGGAACCATCAAGGGAGAGAGGAATGGACTGTACTCGCTGTGACAAAAACAGTCAGATTGTCAAAGGCTCTATTGTCTTACTGTGCCCCGGGCTTATGACATCCGCATAGCTCTCACTCTCTCGGAGGCCTTTCCGCAACTCTGTGTGTGTGTGTATGAGTGTGTGTGTGACCAGAGAATTTTTTAAATGTTTTTTTCCAACCAAGGACGGGTTACAGTGTAACTGCATGCATGTTTTCTCAGGGAAGTGTGTTTGTTTTGCAGGCCATGCTGAGGCCCTTTTGTTTATAGAGAGGAGAGGTTCTCCTTCAACAGCAACACACACACACACACACACACACACACACACACACACACACACACGCACACACACACACACCAACCAGGAGGGCCCCCCCTCCACACACATATCACTGTCAGCTCTGTGTGAGAGAGTGCAGAACTGCATGTGTGTGTAGCATTGTTTCAAATGGATTATTCCATGTGTCCTGAATCTCCCTTTGTGCTACTGAACAGAACATAACTAGCGCTACTTACTAGTGCTAGCGCTTAAATATGTCAGTGTGCAGCCCTATCTAATAACGAATTTAGTCTGAAATAGTATACACTCACAGAATGTGATGTCATGTTGTTGGCTGTATTTCTTCTTGTAGGGTTGTAAAGTGTGTAAGTAGTTTGAACATGGTAGCTTCATTGTAGGTGTAGTGCTTCAGTTAACAAGAGCTCTAATATTAAAGCTTGGTTGGTGCCAATATGAGAACGTTCAGTTTGTACCTGGATTAGCATTAAGGAGAGTGGTACACACCGTGCACCTAATTTGTGACTTAATAATCTTCCTCATAACTGGAATTTTATTCAAGATTTTTTCTTTATTTCCTGAAACAAGATAAATGTTTTTTTGTTTTTTTTTTACTAAAACAAGATAAATTGTCTTTTGCCCGGATATAAATCATCTTGGCTTGTTTTATTTCAAATTCCACTTGAAATAAGATTTTTAAAAGACAGTCTCACCATTCAAGAAATCCAAGGCATGTTGTCTAAAAACTAGTCATTTTAGCTCAAGGACGTTCTGCTTTTTGGGTGACTTTTATCTTGAATTAAGAGTGACACAATGTTTTCATTAGAAACATGGAAAGTGAGATTTTGATATTTTGCAGTGAACAAAATGGCAATAATTACCTTTGACGAACTTCTAGTAGTGTTATACCATCCAGCTCGTCTCATTGTGAGAGGAGAGTGTTGATTACAGCAGTGTCTTTATACTTTTCCTCAATAAATAAGATGTGATTCAGGTGATCACTAACCAGTACCTCATAAAGCAGAATGAGGTGCTTGTGTATTAATTTAACAGACACTGGCATGGAATGGTTTCAGACTCATAGAGATGCTGATTTCAATATAAATTGCAGTGATCTCTTTTTTTCAGATCTGTATATCCAGTAGACAGCAACAGTTTAATAGCCAGCTGAAACCCAGCTGCATGCACATGGTATACGGGTGTAATAAATCAGAATCACTTTAATTCTTTCCATCAGGTTTTTAGTTACATTTATTCATTTTATTGAGTTATTGTTAGAGCCCGACCGATATATCGGGAGGCCGATATTATCGGCCAATATGAGTCCTTTTCTAAACTATCGGTATCGGCATTTATAATGGCCGATAAATGAATATTTCAAAAATAAAATCAAAACGGACGAAACACCCTTCAACCATGTCATGAGTGTTGGCG
>JBBPDB010095280.1:0-26480 GCA_037974465.1 Brachypetersius altus
ACGCTACCAGCTGCCCCATGTTTTTTACATGTTAAATATGAAATAATTTAATGATAATGTATTGAATAATACAACAATATAGTTCTTTTCTCTTTAACTGAATGGGGTTTATTTTTTAAAACAAAACATTTTTTTTCCAAAAGGACATCTGCCCTTCAATAACGATAAATAAAAAGAAAGGTCCCTCAGTGGAAGTCCAAAAGGAAAACAATAGAACATGTGTGCTAAAGGCCGGCTCTGATTCTGTATGGTCCATCCCTGTGGCTATATAATGTACAATATAATGAATGTCATGAAAAATATGATTTGGAGCTCGGAGCTTGCTTCACTCCTAAAAAATACTTCGATTCATTGCAAATATATGGGGAAGTTTCTTGTATACTGAAATATATTTCCTAATGTATTGCAATATAAATTCTAGTATATTGCAATATACGTTTGTTTCGTAAGGGAATATTACTGTTGACATTTCAAATCAAAACTTAAAAAAAGAATGTAGAAATACTACTACTATTAATACCACCACCACCACCACCACCACCACCACCACCACCACCAACAACAACAACAACGTTAAAGGCCTGGGCTCATCAGAAAAGGAACATTTTCTGACTTGCCCGTGGATGGTGATTCTATGCCCCACATTTGACCCACGATAGCTTCCTCTAGCAAACTTGTCCATCAGCCTCTTGATTGTGCTTTGATCAGACATTTTGCCCTCAGCTTACCAACTTCTATGAGAGCATGTTTCTCTCTTTCTCTTTCTTTCGCTCAGCGTAACAAGCAGGCCGCTGAAGTGGCTTTCTGGTCCGCTATAGGCTTGGATGGAGGCAAGAGAATATTGGCCGCTGTTTTTGAACAGCATAATAGAGGCGCGTTAAAAGAAAGACCATTATTGCTCTTGAAATGACAGCCATTAAGTATATTCACGAATAAGCGTTCTTATTTAAACTGGATTACTGCTCACAAAGCCACAATGCCACACGCTTTAAATGTGTTTGTTTATTGAGCATTCATAGCCTGAAACACGCACCCACTCAAACAGCCTCGGGGGAATTATTTAGCTGAACACGATGAAATTCAATAGTGCGCGCACACACACACACACACACACACACACAAAGATACACACAGTCTCTCCCCGCCATGCACCTGTGCACTTACCGGCAGTGCGGTGGCCTCTCCGTAATGATGGATGCACTGCAGAGGTGTGGAGCTGGCATGCTAAAACAGCATGGGCAGCTGCACAGAGCTGAGTGCCCACCTCATATTGGGCAATGAAGCCCCCCCATACTCATTACCTACTGCTGCCCAGATGGCACACAAGCACACACACTTGCACTAAGAGAGCAAAAAAGGAAGAATGAGAGAGAGAGAGAGAGAGAGAGAGAGAGAGAGAGAGAGAGAGAGAGAGAGAGAGAGATAGTAGTGTCCCTAAGATGCCATCTTTGTCATTTGCCTGCGCTTCTCTCACTCTTTAATAGCTTTTTTCCTCCTTAGCTCCCATTCTTTTTATCACTCCAGTCTCTTTCTCATTTCCTTGGTACACTTGACTTACCTGTCTCTCTCTATGGGTATCTTAATAGCTCAGGGTAGTGCCTGTTCCTTTACCAGCCCAGCCTTCCAACACACACACACTCTCTCACATAGACACTTTTATCCAACATATTTTAGTGCCTGTAACCAATGATAGATGGTTTTCTCTGTGTGTATGTGTATATTAATGTGTGCCCATAGATATGCTTACTTAGCTCAGGGCCAAAAGATACTGTGACATTGACTTTTTTTATGCAAGGCGTATTTGAAACACTAAAAAGGAGATAAATTAAACTCAAAAATAGAGCTACTTATCACTCTTGCACTGGGAAGAGTGCATTTAAAAGAGGATTAAGTCAGTTTAATATTCTGGTTAGGGCTGAATAGAACAGATCAAGGATCTTTTTGCTACATATTGTGACTGCAATATGCAGGAATGGTATGCAGGTAAACTGTACTAAAGAAAAGGTCAATTTAATAAAAGTTATTAGTTTTAGTTGGTAATAAAATGATCAACTTACAGGAAAGTTAGTAATTATGTACAGTTGTGAGTACACACCCCTGGTAACCGATTTTTTAAAGAGAAAATTAGTGCATATCCTCCATAGAGAGCAAAGTTCAAAGTGAATGTACATTCACCACAGTCACATTCGCTGAAATGAACATTTACAAAGATTATTGCATATTTATAATTTAACTTATTTAATGTATTTTAACAATATGTTAAACTGAAATTGTGTAAACATTTTAATTGTGTCCTAAAATCTGTAAATTAAAAGTAGCTTTAGTTTCTCATGCATTTAAAAAAGAACCTTTAAAATGAAAGATAAAAGAGTTCTTATTTTTCACAAAACTGTTTTAACTTTATGTGGTATGTGGTACTAACAGGTCGTATTAGTCTTTCAATTTTCAATGCTGTGAGTCTAAAAAAACAAGATACTTTGACTTGAAAGAGGAGAAAAACTAAGAAAAATGTTTCCAGGAACAGTTTTAGAGCATTCTTTTGTGAAAGTGAAAATTTGTCATACGTGAACACACCACTGCACAGAGTGTGAACAGCACGAAATTCAACCTCTGCATTTAACCCATTCACCAAGTGAAGCAGGGGGCAGCCATGAACACGGCGCCCGGGGAGCAGTGTGTGGGGACGGTACCTTGCTCAGGGTACCTCAGAGGTGCCTAGCGGTCTTGGGAATCGAACCTGGACTTTCTGGTCGCAGGGCGGATGCCTTAACCATTAGGCCATCCAACTGCCATCCAACTGGATTACATGCTTTTGTTTTGGTGCTCTGCCACTTCTTGAAAGCATGTTTAGATTCAGGTAAACCCTGCAAGAAAGTAGATCTCCGGGAGGAGGGCTGGTGATGGCTGATATTAATATTACATTTTCTATTACTGACCTTTAAAAAAGTCATTGATCCTTCCGACACATAAAGAATACCACATAACACAAAACATAAAGCTCTCAATCTACATTGTATGAAAATGAATATAGTCATGTCATGTTTTGTACTTAAACCATTCAATGATTGGTTAATGGCTCATTTGCATATTGTACACTCCTTAAATCTTGCATTATTTTTTGAGATAATGGTAGACAAACACCTTCTTACATCCCGCTCCTTAAATCATTTCACCAACTCCCTCAGTCATCCATAAGTTTGCCATCTGTCTGAACACTTTTTTTTTTTACTTCATCTCCTCCACTACCTCAGCCAATTACTCACTCACCCACCCACCCACGCATTACTCATGAGTTTTTCATAAGTCTGAACACCTGCATGCTTTATTCTTCCCTCCTGCTAACTCACTCACTCGCTTGCTTGCTTGGATCGTAGTCGTGCTCAGACTTAACAAACCAGTTAAATTCATACCAAATTGCTTTTCTTTCAGTATTATTAAATGGTTTTAAAAGGCTGCTGTTAACTGACCATGCACAATTTTCTGTATTAATTAATATTGTTATGAAAAGCCATCGACCCGTTCATGGAATAATCTTTGGTAGATTCTCTTAACTAGAACGACTCACAGTTTACAGATGTAGGCGAATGTACCGCAGAAGCACTCTTTTGGTGTGGTGTTCTTGCCTTAGGGATCATATCCCACTTTGCACTAGCATTTTGTTTATCGGCCTTGGACCTGGAATTGATCCGACCTGGGTTCTGACAGCCTGACCACATTTCTCTTGATCTTGAATGTCTTTTGATATTCGATCTATTTATGAGGTAAACTAAAAAGCAGCCTTAATTGAGCTGTTATATCAGTGTAAAATGAACTACAGCTGGTGGGTGATTAATACATGGTGTGGGTGGAAGTACAAAACTTCTGGGAGATCCTGAGCTATCTCAGTTGTAAGTTATTGAACTATTTTAAACTAATTTACATATGGGGCTAAGACCATATTTCCATTTTGGAAATATGTCCGAAATTGCATCAGTTAGACTCAGTTACATCCCAAATAAAATAAATGCTTCTCGTAGTGTCTATTAGCTCACCATGTCCTTGCATGTCTGAAACAGACATAGTTGAGTTAATTACAGCAAATATGCACCACCCCTGAATCTGAATCTCAACAAATATCAACAATAGACCTGTTATGTCTGTTATGTCTACCAAATAGTATTCCTATGAAATATATGCAGTTGTAGTTGCATCATAACATGTTTTCCTAACATCCTGTTGTGCAGCTCTGGTACTTGCATCTCTTTTTCAGGTGCATACATGACGTATTTGCTAGAGGTAATTTAATTTATGCTTTACTGTCCAGTAGTAATAACTCAAACCATACTATGACAACTAATAACAATGCTAACTTTAGTTACAGAGCACTTTTCAAACAGGCTGCAACTCAAAGAAGGACACAAACAGGTGATAGTGTTTGAAACGAGTTTATGTATCAGAGCCACAGATTATTAATACCAAAAACAAGAAACAACAATATGAACATAAGCAAAGGGGATGGGGTTAAACAAAAACACAGCAAACATAGTAAGAGTAAATTAACAAAGAACAATACTGAAGGACAAGGCGTAAGCATGAGAGACTCGGAAATTAAACAAAAGCAGGGAATTAAGCAGGAATATTACAAGAAGAGAGTCAACAGGGAGCATACAGTGCGATATGCAAAGAATTCACAAACACAGACTGAAACACAGGAGGTGTATATACTAACTAGGGAAGAGAGAACATCCAGGCAGGGGTGGAGACAGAACAAGACACATGTGAGCAGGGGGCTACGGTTAAATAGGGCAAGACCATAACAACAACAGGCTCACATGAAAACACAAACACATGACTAAGGTAAACAGAGACACAGGAAGAACACAAACAACATAGACAACAAAACAAGGAAAAACGACTCAAGGAGCATAGAAAAACAAGAGTATTCAATCATTTTCTGGAACAGCTTAATCCTTACTAGAGTCACAGGCATCGGGAGTCTATCCCAACGGGCCTCACACACCTGACTCGCATGACTCTGGACTGTGGGAGAAACCGGAGACCCCAGATGAAACCCACGCCACCACAAGGAGAACATGCAAAGTCCATACACACACAAGACCAGGACCTGGATTCAAACCCCCAACCCTGGAGGTGTGAGGCAACAGATGTGAGGCAACAATGCTACCCACTGCACCACCATGGGGCTCAAGAACGTTACAATGTTAAACAAAATGAAGACACAGAAGTTGTGCTCCTCTTACATTGCTGTTACTTTTTAAGAAAACCTAAAATACCAGAAAATTAAAACTACTAGAATTAAAATTAACTGAGACAAAGGCAAGCTAAAATAATGAATACAAGTATAGAAACTTTGTGTGAAGCTAAATTGAGTAAAAAATGTTGTACTGAGTTTAGGTGCCTAGTAAAAGCTGGAATTGAGTTCTGCTGTTTAGAGGAAAAATAACAGAACAAGACCTCTTCTCTTTTTCTGTTATTAATAATGGGTATTTATAGCAGACCAGGTTGAATCACGAACACACAGTAAGTGAGGTGTGCAAGTGCCTTAAGACCAAACAGAGCTTTAAAAGCAAGTGAAAAGAACTTTAAAACTATCCAGAAAGATACAAGTAACAAGTATTGTTTTTCAAAAGGGGTGCTGCAAGCTCTCTTTCTCGGTTATGTTAGCATTTGTGCTGCTACATATTGTACAGGGAATGTGCTGTTTTCTTAGTGCAGTGCAATAGCCAGTTTTGTTTGCTCAAATGCATGTACAAGCTTCTCAGCATTGCTTTGGGGAAGAAAAGGCCCAAATTCAGCAATGTTTCTCAGACTTCAGTGACTGGGTTTACATTCCGCCTGTAACTTGGAATCTAAAATTACACCTAGAGTTTGACTTCGAAGTTTGGCACATGAAGCAAAGGGTCCAAGTTTCTCATGAAGCAGCTTTCTCTGCATCTGGGGTTTTTTGGGTTTCTCTGTTAAGCCTGTCAGTCTTGTTTTTAGAAGGAATCCAAATGTATAAATTTCTGTCATCAGCATAGTTATGTAAACAGATCACAGGTGTCCTGATGATATTACCTAGAGGTAATAACCTTGTGGTTCTTTCCATAAAATATAGAATATTTGAGAAACTGCATGAGAAACCAGTTTTCAGACGATGGGTTGAAAAAAGGACTTTAGGATTTAGCTCTAAGCCTGAGGTCATTCACAAATTTGTCTGAGGACTATGATTGGGTCTAAAATCTTACGGGTATTTCGATAAACATTGAACTCCTTGAAAAAAAACTTTTCCGAACTTTAATTGAAAAAAATATTGACTTGAAAAAATACACAGATACGGACGCGAAAAGATCAGAAATGAGACTCAAATCCAGGATGTAACTTTGAGCCGTTTATCCATCAATCAGTCATAATAATAAACCTACCTGTGTGATATTGTGTATGAATGAATGAATGAAATACATTACTCCACAATACTACGCAGGTAGATTTATTAGCATTGACCCATCGGAGTATGGACTCAGCAAGGCCTCTGAAGGTGTGCAGTGGTATTTGGTACCAAGACATTCGCTAGAGATCCTTTAAGTCCTGTAAGTTGGAAGATGAGGTCTCCATGATTCAGATTAGTTTATCCAGCATGATTTTGAGAACATTTTGAGACCAAGTCAACAGTCTTTGACCGGCTTGCAGCTACACTGCTCAGTACACGACAAGCTGTCATGTACTTTCTATCATAGTCAGCATGAACTTTGTCCTCCAAGACCTCTTCTGTGGCAACACAGCAGACACTTCCTTACCCACCACATGAATCAGCGAGCCTTGACTTATTAATGCACCCTTCCTTGGGCCACTTTTTGTTGGCACTAGGTACTAGCCACTATATACACCACAAGACCTGTCATTTAGGAGGTTGCTTTGAAACAGCCATCTAGCCCTCACAACTTGGCCCTAGTCAGAGTTGCTCATATCTTTAATCTTGTCCATTTTTTCTACTTCCTACACATCAACTTCAAGGACTGGCTGCTCACTTACATCCCATCCCTTGACAAGTGCCATTGTATCGAGATCATTAATGTTATTCACTTTACTTGTGTGAGTTTTTAATGTTGTAGCTGATCATTGTATGCTGCTTAAAATCAAAAGTCTCAAAGGATCTAATGAATCCTGCAGCATTCCTGTCTGGTTATTGATGTGCAAATTAAAATCCACAGAGAGAAAAATTTTGTCGCAGCTTGTGGGTGCAATTGATTGTTGCTCCGCAAATTGCAGGAGTGGAGGAGTAATAGTCTATAACATTCCCAACACAAACCAGTCTGCTGTCGATTCCACTTACCTGTTGCTTAATTGCTGTAACTGAGTGTACTGAATGGGTTAAGTACACACTTATGTCAGTTCTTTTAAAATGGCACCAAAATACAATTCAGTAATGGGCCTTATGGTATTTATGTTGAAAAAAAAAAAAGAAAGTCAGAGAAATGGATGTGTGCATAGTGTTATAGAGAAACTACTTAAAGAACATTTCAGTGAATGGTTCTTTAAAGCATTGGTCCTCAGGAACCCAACCTTTTTACCTTAAATTCTCTATGCATCTAGATAGCAGAAACATGTAGACAGTCTGGAGGCCTCTGAGGACCCCTATGAGTGCGTCCTGCTTTGGAGAGGCATTTTTGTAAATTAGATGTGTTTACAGTCAGAAAAAACTCCACAAGGCTCTAGGAAGAACTTTGAATTTGTGTAGAAACCTCTGGACCCATTTTTTTTAGTTCCGCTGGCTTCCAACGCTAAGTGGATGCATTGCTTTTATGATGCTCTTGTCTGAGAGCTGTGTTTGATGCGTTGTTCTTGCTTGTTTTTTTGTCTGTGTGGACTATTAGGCCCCCAAGCATCATAACAAACAACAATTAGAGAGGAACAGGAAGATGTGCTAATCAAGACAGGAAGTCTACAGAAAACAGCAAACTAGAGATGAAAGCCTGGGCGAGCGAGGCGGTCCGTGTGTATGTGTGTGTGTGTTTCATGCGTGTGAGGTTACTTGCGTGCAGCACTGTGAGGGTGATGATAAGAAGCGAACACTCAGTTTATGGCATTGTTTCTTTTTTTTCTCCTGTTGAGCGGAGCTAATTCGAGCATCCCCCGGGACAGCGGAGTCACTCAGGCAGCCCCAAATTTGTGACCTGTTTATGTTATTGTCATTTCGCTAAGTGCAGTCGTTTACCACCTCAGAAAGGGGGGAAAAACACCGAACAAAAGGAACCATTAAAGTATGCAAATGCTCCGCTTAACTCTCCGCTTAGCGAAGATTCTCATGGGGATGCTTAGTTTTTACCGCTCTTACAAAGACATCATTTCTACCGAATGAGGATCTCTCAAGGACCATTAAAAGGCGCTTTGTTTTAATGCAATGCACTTATTTGAGTGAAAGAAAAAAAACGCAACAGCACCATTAAGGCTCTTAAATTATTCACATTTCTTGTTTTCAAGTTAAGGACACGTTCGGTTAATTGCTTGTGGGCTTTGTGGATTCAGTGCAAGACTTGGGTCAACATTTTACAGACGGTTTTCTTTGTCTTTGTTGTTTGATTTCCGCCAAATGTGTCATCACCTTTGCTCTTTGAACACAGTTGCATGGAAAAGGTTGGGCACGCTGGTTGAAATTGAAGTGTAAATTTTGATTGAAGTGTAAGTAAGTACTCATTATCTGGAGAGAACACATTTTAATACACAGTTACTGATTATTAGCTGACTTTAACACTGGAAATGCAGCAAATAAATGTATATTATGTACTACAATTTGCTAAAAAATGATAAAGAGGATCCCTATAGTGGATGTGTACTTATTGTCTTTCTTTGACAGAGCTAAATGGGCTTTCATGCAGCAAGGATGTGAACAAAACAGGGTTTTATTTATAGTGGTCATATGTTAACTTAGAGGGTCATTTGCACATTTGCATTGCGTTTTAGAGGCTAAGCTTTTTGAACATAAGACTGTCTATAGACTGGATTTAGCACTTTCCTTAGTAAATCTGCCACCTGTATCTGCCAGGAACTGAAATGATCAAAGAGCATGAGCAAAAAATTAGCAAAAAATATCTAGATAAAAAAAATGAGATAATGTCAGTTGCTACAATTTAGTTTCCACCAGGATGAAACCATATCATAGATGAAACCATATGTAACATGTCCCACAATGAAGTCCATTGGAACTTGTGGAAACGCTCTAAAGCCCACATTACACATGGTACAAGGAAGCTTTAATGATTTAATGATCTCTGATGCTGTTAATAATCACTCTTCATAATAGGCACTATGACATAATAGAAACAGAGCAGTGTAACAACTAGACTGGATTCGAAAATTTTCCATGCAAAACAGTTTTGCTTATGCAGTTTTGCTATAAAATAAAAGTGTTCAGTTTGACAGTAAATGATCATTTCTCCGGCAAGCATTTCTAGTCCTTCGGTAGTTGGCAGCCAGCAACAACATATTTAACCTCTTGATTTTCTTATTCATGCTCTGTCCTTGCAAGGAAATCCGTTTATGGTGGTTGTCCACCTCTTTTTGAGGCAGGATATGCAAATAGCAGCTCATATTTGATTGGTCCTAATGAAAGCCATGATTTATATCCACAACCAGAGTAATCACCAGTAACCACAGGGAATGGTTCTCTGACCAATTTGAACAGTATCTGAGTGCAATGTTGAGTCTGTTTAATGTTCTGTTTTCAGAGAACACCTTTCTTACCTCTATCTACATATTTACAGAGTGCTTTTGGCATGTGGCATTTTACACACAGCTCTAGTACCAATCAGATCTGAGCTTTTGACAAATGAGGGACAGCCTCCTGACCACACAAGGATGGCTTTCAGCAGCCGCTGGACCCCTCGGGTCCTTTTCATCGTGTGTGCGGTGTCAATCACTTGAAAACATGTGATTCCCAGCTGAGAAAATAAATCATACTGCACTGATATGAAAAATGCAAAGCAGAAAGAATCATTATTATTACTTTGATGAACACTAACACAGTTTTACCATTGTGAATTCTTTACTGTCTACATTTTTTGATAGTTTGCTTTCTTGCTTTAAAAAGAAACTACTTTATTTTCTCTGCTGGGTGGCAAGGTGGCGCAGTGGGTCACGCTGTTGCCTCACAATAAGAGGGGCGGAGGAGGCCGAGGGTCCTTTCTGTGTGGAGTCTGCATGTGGATTTCTGTGTGGATTTCTACCAGGAACGCTTGTTTTCCCTCCAAAAACATCCACGTCCAGTGAACTGGAGATACCACATCATCCCTAGGTGTGAATGTGATTGCGTTTCTGCCCTGTGATGGACTGGCAACGTGTCTATGGTGTTTCTTCACCTTATGCCCTTTGAGCGCTGGGATAGGCTCATGCCTTCTTGTACTCCTGGTTAGAAATGGCTCAGTGAATGAATGGATTTTTACTCCTCCGCATGTTTCACAGCTGGAGAAGATATAACCTGAGTTAACAGAAAAGACTACAAACAGGTTTATAAACACTGCAGAAAATAACAGGGAAATAAAATAATCTCAATTCTAGTCAGTATCAAATATATACCAACTCCTAACAAAAAAAAACAACATTTGATTGCACAGATGGTTCTTTGCTGGGTTAAATGGTTGTTCGCTGGAATGAAGTTCTTTAAAATGCTTTTTCTTTAGCTTTGAACCTTTTAGTGCTATATAATTTGCAAAGAAGCCATTTACACAAACCAGAGGGAACTTATATAAGCCATGAGATACAAGTGTTTATCCTAAACATGAGAAAGAATTAGCTTAGTACAATATATTGAAAGAAGAAATAATGTTTTTGCATATCACTCTAAATACCTTAAATGTATTCCAAAAATACTGGAAAAAAACTAACACTGAGTCTCACATTATGGCTATGTTGTCGTACATAGAGATTTGATTGAGAAAAACAGACTTGCATTAAGTCTCTGAATCATAGTAAAAAAGCATGGCAATATTGTAGGTGCCTAAATCACATTTAAATGCTACATTTACATATTTTATTTAGAGTTAGGATATCTCAGATGCGAACAGCTAGATATACTTTGTTTATTGTAAATGTTTGGATGTGTGGATTGTTTAAAGTATTGCCGACGTAAGACACATGAGAAATTCCTGATTTAGTGTCACTGACACACTAACCACAACGTGAGTGAATCTTTGGGCTTGTTTTGTGCCATAAATCTCTTAAATAAGGTAAAAGTGAAACTAATGTAGATAATTCTTCTTGAAATAAATTCAAGAAGAATAATTTTGGGTGTGTAATACTACAGTGTACACTATAAAGTGTCAGAAAATCACCGAGCCTATTTCAGTTCCTTTTGTTTTCCTTTAATAAAAACCACAGCATGGAGTTCTGCCTGTCGGCCTGTTCTTCACCCCGAGGTAAATCACGAGGGCCAGTTCCATTTAGCCCTCGTGACAATGATGATGGTGGATCGACACTGAGGTCCACCACACATGAACTTAAATACCCCACACAAAAGTCAACAAACCAATCACACCTGACAGATGCTCTGTATCACAATAAAAGCCTTAAAACCTAAAGTAAACAGGAAATGACGCCCTCTAGCAGCCACTAAGGCTCTTAGAGTAAACCCATATAAGCTTCATCATAGTTGTTGAAAGAAAGATTTTTGTAAATGAGGTGTGAGGGTGATTAACCATTTAACGGGATTAAGAACCTTCACACGTTAATGGATTCATGAAAGGACCTGTACATCATGTGGAGGTTCTTTAGGTTTAGGTTCTTTAGGTTTAGAGGCCTTCACACTCACAAAAATAATTCTTCCACTGATCCATCCAAGGTTCCTGAAGGAACGAAAATTGTTCTTCTATGGCTTCACTTGAAGAACCTGTGAGATGAGACAGACAATGTTTTTGTTGGATTTTGAAAAACGGAAACTTGTAGAACACTGTAGACAGGCTCCTTACACATCTATAAACACATACAAGTATAGAAACCACAGTAAGTAGCATTCCATCTTTTTCATCACACAGCTTCAATTTGCAGTCTTTTACAAAAGCACGCTGGTTTAAAGTGAGGTGGTTCTGTATTCCTTAGGGAGCCTCTTAGTGCCATGTCTGTGGAATTGGAATTGGAATTGATGAGCCACTACTGAAGCGATCGGTTTCTCCTCACGCCACAAGGGGCGAAGAAAGTTTTTTGCAGCCAGCGTGTCCTTAATGGGGGGAGAAAGTGCCACCACAGGATAGCATATGGCCCTGAAGGAGAGAGCAAGAAGGCTTAAGGGAATGAATTTCCTGTGGATATCAAGATCTGACTCCACATGTCTCCAGAGAAACGAGCTGGAGATCTTTAATTAAACTTAATTAAGGATGGATTTTAACTTAGAGCTGCGAGCTGTGTGTGCTGGAAAAAAGACCCGAGGGAAAGAGAAGTGCTTCACAAGTGCATGTGTTTGTACTGTTATGGGAATGTTTATAAGAGGCCAAATGTGTGTGAAGATGTTTTTCTGGCTCTGTAAAACTACAGAGTTCACTATGAAGTAGAGTGTCTCTGTCAGAACACCAGGCTACAAAAATTTCTTTCATTGCATTTTGTAGTGTTTCTTATACAATCTTAGCGGTGGTAACTTTTATTTTCATGTAGCTACAAGGGTTTAGTTAGAAACGTAATTTTGCACTATTTGCACTCTCATCACTCTCTTTTTGACCAATTCTGGGTGCTGTAAGTGAGATTTCACCAAGACATCCAGGTGATGGAGAAGCGGTACCCTGGACAATGGGATGCAACCATAATGGGTGACTATATCAATAGTTTGGTTCATACTGATGACTCAACTCACAAGAGACAAAAATCGATCCAGTGTACACTTTTAAAGCTTTGAGGGTTATTTGCATCATTACTTTATTTGTGCATGCAAAATAAATGTTGTTGCTCCCAGTAGTGTTAATATTTTGCAAATTCCATGCATGCTGGTTAAAGATTGCTCATATATGTTAAATATACATAAACATTTATCTCTAGGAAAAAACTAATGTGATTTTCTGAAACAGTGTGCAAAACTTGATTAAGAAACATCAACTATTGCAATGAAACAGACCTTTCATAAAAAAATCTTGCCCAGTGTAATCCATTGTGTCAAATCCAAAAACATCTTGTTTCTGTACACTTTGATTTCAGTGTACTTTTGACTTGTTTCTGACTGTCACTTGCAAAAACATCCCAAAATGATCCTGACCTAGAACATAATAGATTGGTTTCTCATGTTCCACCACCCCAGCAATCATTGAGGAAAACACCAATGTAAGAAGCAGTACGGATGTTAACAGACAAGCCTGCTCTTTTGAAAAAGAAAAAAAAAAAACAACAAAAACACCCACTACATTTAAGCTTTTGGCAATAATGGACTCATGTATCCTACTTTTTTTTTCTGTAGACCGTCCATGCCTGACATTTTCATTTCAGAACGCCCACATTCCATAGTCCTGATGAGTAAAATCATGTCTCACCTACAATTATTTGACGTCTACATATGTCAGTGATCATTCTGAAACTATAGACATGGAATATAAAGCAAATTCAGAAAAAATAAAAATAGACCAAAATCTGATTCATTCATTCATTTTTTGGACCACATGGATGCCTTGATTCATTCTGAGATTGGTTAGGATGCTCACAGCACCTTGAATATCACAATATCAGTATTCCAAAAGCGATTAACAGCAGTATATTTTGTGCAGTCATAGTGTATTTGTTTGATTTGACGTGTCTTTGTTGTGTAGCTTCTCTGAAGTGTGTTGCCAGTCTTTTGATTTCTAGCAGGAGTGCAGGTACTTTTTCTCTGTAATGGGGGTCAAGCTCCTGTCCCATGGTGCTTTGTGTGTCTCTGTGCACAGAAAGGATGCGAGAATAGGACTGCGTTGCGTGAGCAGGCTGAGTTTTTCTTCAGCTCTCCTCGTCCAGCTACTTGGTATTCTGGCCATCCTGCTATCCAAGCTGCATTTTTTTTCCACAATGGCAGACAGAAACCCAAATTAAATGACTTGCAGCATTTCTCCGCAAATCACGGCTGCGCCTCGACAGGCGTCGCGCAGATGCCACAAGGTTAAGGTACCTTCCCCAAGGTGGAACCGCAGAGCTGGAAAGGGAAAATCTAGGGCCGACAATCCGAATTCATGTGGAACTTTGAATAAAAATGCCACAGGTGTACCGTCTTCCCTCCACTGCTGAACGCGTTGACATAACCCTACAGCACCTTTCTTCTGGGAGAGGAGCGGACTCCACCTCCAGAAGACGTAATTAAATTTTCATCTTCTCCAGTGCCGTCGACACCGCCTTCCCCCTCTCCTTTTCTTCCTCCCCCTCTGCCCCTGAAAAAAGGGGAATGAGCAGGTGCGGCATGTGGCGCGGCACAGCCGTAATGAGTCAGATTGGTGTAGCGAGCGCTATTCTCTTCTCATCACCATTCTATTCAGCCCATCTCCTCTCTACACTCTCGCTAATGCATCACACCGTAAAATCACTTGAAAGCGGCAGTGTGGGTGCATGGAGGAAGAAGATGGATCAGGGGAAGAGGAAAAAGGAGAAAAAAGGTTTGTACATGCGACGTCGCAGCACTAATCGATGCCCCGTACAAGCGTAGAACAGCTTGAATGAAAACTGAAGGAGTGATGCTCTTGACGTCCTCTCCTCCTGGCAGATTGGCATAAGTAATTGATGCCCCCTCATTTCCTCCATTATTTATGTAGAGTGTTCCTTCCTATCCTCGAACCTTCATCCTCAGTTTATATTTTTGGCTAAAAGTAAAGGTGCTAAAAAGGTTACCACTGAGCCATGGAAACTTTTGGAACACAAAAGAGTGTGATGCAAAGGCCCTACACCAGTTCAAATCCGTATATCCAAGCAAGAACTATTCTGGAGACATTTTGGAACCCACACAGAAAACATGCACATTTCACATATATATGTGTGATCACGGGTGTAGTCATGTTTTCATGTGGAAATATTATGCAAATGACATGACATGGTACATATCACATGTTAAATTACAAACACATGTTGCTTGTGTTTACTTGCTTGTGAACATATTTGAAGCACTTTTGATTCCCGAGAGAACCTTTACAGCTCTTTAAAGAATCATTCCACAAATGCATGGGTATAAAGGTCCTCCATGTGAGTCAAAGATCCTGCAACAAATCAAGGTTTTTCTTGGAGTCATATGACAAAGCGAGTATTTTCGTCCTGTTTCACCCTACATGGCCTACTGTCTCCCACTCTTGTTCTCTCCGTTTTCCACCTCCTCCCATGCAGTTCATTTACCCAGCTGAGGCACAGGGGATGGAATGTTTGCGCACATGCAGGTGGGGGTGTGTAAATGATAGGTTGTGTGCTGTGCGCGTGTGTGTAATCCGAACGGCAGCTGATATGGAACAGTAATGAAACAATTTCACACAACACCCAAAGCCCTGCAGTGCCAATCCCTCCCACCCCCAAGCAAAGAGAGGTGCCACCCAAGTGATGGAGAAGAAGCCGAGGGAGGTAGCTTTACACGGTCTGTTATCTTTTCAGTCCGAAATTTCTCCATTGGTTTTTGTCGTCATACCAGGGACGTAGTCAGTTAATAATGTGTCTAATGTGGTGGAAAAGTTAGACCCTGTGACTTTATTGCGGCAACAAAGGAAAGCTAAAATAAAAGAGCAATAAAGGTCATCTTTATAGCATATTAGGGCTATGTAATTTAAATGACACGGCAGGCATTAAATAGACCTTTTGCATAAGTGAATCATCCCATAACTTCCACATGAATAAAATATTACATCAGCTCAATGTTTGCTGAAAGTAAGCTGAAAAAAAAAATGTGTTGATGCATTTTGCTCATTCATGTGAAAATGGCGATTAAAAGCATCCCTTTTAGACCATAGCAGTTACTCATTTCGGCTGCTTTCCCTACAGGTTTTTCATCAGACTGATGATGAAGATTCCAATAATATTGGAACAGGTCTGGAACAAGACTGAAAACTACTGTTTGTCAGTCTGTGGTTTGGCTTGGCTTGTGGTTCTTGTGTTGTGTACTGCCAAATATTTTGGTGTGCTCTGCTTAGTGATCTGCACAGTGTACATAGCAATCTGTTTTAAACTGTAGAGTCTGGGCTGGCTGTCTGGGCTATGGAATGTTGATTAAGGTTAAATGTGCTTGAGCTACGGGTTTCCAGTCAAACTTAAATGTCCTCGAGTCATGAACTGTCAAGCGCGTTGTGTACAGGATGAATGAAGAAACTTAGGGAAAACTAGGTAAGACCTCTTGGGTAGAAAGATTTGATTTAGCAAACCGCTTGAAAATCCTATTTTTCCCATCCATACTAGCCTAAACAGCAAGTTACAGCTATTAAGGAAAAATCTTTGTCTAGGAAAGAAGTTTACCTGCATTAACAAGAACATTTTCCACTTGGCACGGGATTCGCCTCCAATGGAGCCAGTCCATGCACATGCTGGGCTGTAAAAATTAATTTGTTAACATAAGAAATTATTATAGCTCTATAATTTTGGATAATTAACATATCTCACTAACATATTGTTTCTTTCATGTAATGCAGCGAATAAAATACCCAAAAGGACACAGTTCGCTCCAGAGAGCACAACAAATTATTTTGCGCAGCGTAATTCTTTGCAATAAACTAGTCATCAATTAGTTAACCTCAATTCAAACTATTGTTTTATGTGGAGTAGCTTTAGGTGATTTTGTTTTGTCTGTTTCAGCTGAAAATAATGCTTTGCTTCATTCTTTGTTCCATTTCTCCTGCTCAGCACTATTGATGGTTAAAATCTTAGAAATATGATTCACATACATACAGAGAGATAGAGTTATATTATTTATATTGTTTTTGTGTAGACATTATTTTAGACATCATTACATTAACTGAAAATGGCAGAATGACCTTGTCAAATATTAATGAAGCCTCTTAGCCTGGATCGTGCAGCACCTAAAGCAAAAACGCAAACTGAAGGTTGTTGCCTTACTTAATTCAGTACTACCAGGGAGCTCAAATGTTTCATTTCCTCAGTGTGAAAATGCATTTTAGGTCATTATTTAACAAGAACACCTTTCGGTAACACTTTTCTTAAGCCACATGATACCTACATAATTCTTTCATGACACCTTACATACACCCATGGTGGCTGTAGCCTGGGGCAGGATCATGCCACACTGGCAAGGAAGCTTAAGAGAACGCATACAAACAGGTCAAGAACGGGTGCAGATAGTGAAAATAACTCCTCTAACACGTTGGCAAACCAGTCTCTATTCTTTCCTCTCCAGCCCAGATCCTTTCAATTCAGAGACCCCCTCTCAGCTGACTGAAGAGTCTTTAATCCTGCCCTAATACCGTTCAAGTATTGTTTATTAGTGGAGAAGCCCAACAACACTGTTTCTGAGGCTCTGCCTCCTCCTCCACCATATATAAATATTTCTAAAGCCTTATTCCAACAAACATCAGTTGTCATAACACTTTCCTCAGAATTAAATTAAAGCAGCCTGAATAACTGGTACTTTTGGGAATAAACCTCTATAAATGTTAATGTAGAAAGCTACCTATCAATCTTACTGGAAAAGGGTGTCTTTCTGTTTGCTGGAGAGATTTATAGCAGATGTTGACAATGTGATTTGAAACAAACTTGAAATCCTCGGTCAATACTGAAACGTCTCTCCTCGCTCTTCTTGGATTTAGGTTTACCAGAAACCCCCTGGGTTTGCTTTAAAGGTGGGCTTACAGTTACAGAATATAGCCTCCGTCCCACATTTATGCCCACAATGGAGGGATACCACCATGTTCTTAAGGGGTAGTGCATCGTAGGCATAGCAGTGACACCAACATGTCTGAGTGTAGCATGTGTGCATTGCACTGATGCCATAGAAGATTATTTGCACAGATTGGTTAAGAGTGGTCAGCCACCCCAAAATATAATAGTAACCTGAAGTGGTTTGAGGATGACCGATACCAATTATCTGGTAAAAATATCTGGTAAATAAATAATATCTGGTTCAACTGATGGATGGTGTAAAGGAGGATTAAAAAGTTCTGCAGCATTCAACTAATCAATGAAGGTAGGTGGCAACCACTGGCAACCCAGTTGTTGATCTAGATTAGCGTTGCATCATTTATTCTCTGAGAAGTCACTATTTGAACAGTGTATGTAGTATTGAGTGTTCTGTGGGTTGGGAAGCAGACTGTTTGTATGAACCAGACAGTGGCATAAGGATAGGCATTGACAGACAGCTTGTTTCGGGGTTATAGAGAGGAAGAGAACCAGTCATACATATTAAACTGGAGCAGTAGGAATAATGCATGCGAGGGCCTAGAATATGAAGCCAGGTGAGGCTGCCATGCTGGTCGTATATTGCAGTGAGATTCAGAAGTCCACCAGAAATTAATGGGCTTCCCACCCTCTCCTCATTTTCCGAACAGTGGAGAAGCTGTGAATCACTGTGATCGGATTTATCGGGGAAAGGAGCTAGAGAGCTTCACCATTGTGATTGCTTTTGGACTATTAGCTTAAACTTTTACTGAGGAATCCTGTTTCAAGAAATAATCATGAATTTTCTTTACAAAATGGCCCTGTAAGGCTGTGACTTATTTTATTTGGCAGTTTTTGACTGCACAACATGATGGTAAATAGTAAATGGGCTTATAAAAAAGCCTCAGAAAAGTCATGCCTAGAATGCCCAGACATTTCCCTTTCCACCAGTATCTGACCGTACATAAACTCTATCATCATAAACTGTTTGTGTCATTTACTTATACCCTCCCTTTCCCTGCCTACTCTGTGCTTTCTGTTTATTTTTTAAGCCTCAAGGGGATTTTGGTCATCAAGCAACAGCAAGATGTGGGCCGCAATTCTGGGCCAAAATGCATTTAAGTTCTGCGTCTCCTTTTATCCTCAGCCCCCAGGTTAATTCAATAAACCTTGTCAAATCCATTTCGCTTCAGCTGTGGTCCAGCCTTGTGGACTGAGACTTGAGGCTGGGGCTAAATTATGCTGCTTGCAGCAACATCTCCCATTAATGGTGACCGATGGGGAAAAAACAGACATGGCCTTGGTCACACAAAAATTGTTTCTGTTTCATGCAATTTGCACAACCAGTGAATTAGCAAAGATCAAATGATGTAACCCTGATGTAACTCTTAGTACAGATGAAGTTGGAATGATGGAACTCAACTGAGCATATTGAGAGTACGTACAAGATGGGATGTCAAGGTAGAGTGTTGTGGGAAGAAATTATACCTGCTTAGCATTCAAACTGCTTGGTGTTATGGCAAACTTGCATGAAGTGACATCACAGCACACTGACATCTACAGTCTAAATTCTGTGACTGTCGTTAAAATATGCTCCTCTCACAGTTACATTTTCCATTTGCTGTGGGAGGTCAACCACCCCGTCTGTCTTACACTCTCTCACAGAGATAAATTCTTAAGACCTGCTGAGGCTCTCTTTGTCTGATGATTTTTTATTGCGCTCTTGCATGCACTGATATTACTCTGCCCAGTCTTGTGGTTCACTCACTGCATGGACGTCCATCATAAAAGCTTTAGCCTCACCTGCTCCTGGGACAATAACTCTGCCTCACCCATGGGGGCTCTCTCCGGCAGGCTCAGATAAATACCTCAGAAGCGTCAAGGTGTGTGGCCTCTGAGTAATGCCTATGATCTCCCTGGGCACATTATTCTTGGTGAACTTAGATCAAAGTGGCTAGAGGGGATATTAAGACAGTGTCTCTCAGAGATAGGAGCAGGGAAATCTTTAGGACCGACTGCCAAAGCAAAGTTTGGGGACCTGTTCTGATTGTGCCACAAGCACAGTGTTGCACAGCTTTTTGCAGACTGAAATGCGTTTTTTAAACAAGATAACATCATTACAAGATAAGATAAGATAAGATAAGATAGACCTTTATTGGTTTAAGGGTGTAGGTAGCTCAGTGGGTAGGATACTTGCCTCCGGACCGAGAGGTCATGGGTTTGATTCCTACCTTCAGCACCACCACTGGGTTCCTGAGCAAGACCCTTAGCCCTAAGTTGCTCCTGGGAGACTGTCCCCTGTAGGTAGGGAATGGAAGTCGCTTTGGATAAAAGCGTTTGGTAAATGTAAATGTCTCACAAGTGGGAAATTTGCATTGTTTTGGCAGAATGCAGACATAACAAAGTTAAGAGCAGCAAAACAATAGGTACAACAAAACAAGACAAGTACAAATATGCGTATATATAATCTATATATGTGTGTGTGTATATATGTGCGCAGTGGAAATACATATATGTATGAACACTGTGGATATATATACAGATACACATTGAAGTATTGGTTTATAGCCGCCAGATTGGGTACATTTCTTGTCTAAAGTAATCTTAGATAAAGTTGTGAATGTCATTTCTGACACTGTGTGACTGTAATGTATTTTCCTGATGCACGCCTACTCTAAGCACACAGGTTTAAATGATATGTCAAAGCGATTACTACTGTAACTCAACAAGAAGTTATATCCAAAGTCCCTCTTATGATCAAGCATGCATAATTAAGCTGAAAAAAATACATGTTCCATAGTGGCATGCAGTTCATGCATAGTAATTTAGGCCTCTAATGAGCATGTTCTCAGTATTGAAAGTGTTGTATAGTACATGAGTCACGTGTTTAACACTTTTATTTCTGTATTCGTTAGTCAGGGCGCTTGTTGTCAACTTCACCACCGCCAACACTTTATACCTTCAGCTAATTTAACTGTGGAAGGAAGAACGTATGAAACAAACAAAAGACAAAGAGTGCAAAGAAAAGCATGAAAAGAGTACAGACTGCTTTTGGCACCATCGTGTACTATTGGGTGGCAGTTGGTATTGTTTTTGTCTCATCTTTTGTGCGCTTATTTCTTTGTACACTTTTGGTATAAATAGCAATGAAGCAAAAATGAAATATACACCATCTTCCATTCAATCGTATTTGATCAGCCTTTTTCAGCTTTGCACTGGAGCTATGAGGATGGAAGTTTACTAATTAGCATCACACACTTGCCTCAGATAAGCTTCCTTAACTGGTCTGTATGATATACTGTGGACAAAAGTCTGGCTTCAAGGTAGTTGGTCCTGCAGTAAAAGCCTTTGTCATAATATCAGCTTCACATGGGATATTGCTACATTAGCTCTGGTGCAAAACTGAGGAAGCAGACTTTGGACTCTTTACATGTCTTTTCTGGCCAACTGCAGGGTCATGGGTGAAATTGTGGCAGTTATTTATTTTTCTGCAGAAATATTGCTTATACAGGGGGAAGGAAGGTTTGGAACAAAAAGAAATGAGGGAAAGTCAGACCAGCAGACAGCCTGGAACATGAGATCAGGCATCAAAGCTTTGCCAGCTTACCTGGCGCTGGTGCGGCAGCAAGTGGGAGGTGTTGTTCTGCAAATTGTCTCCGCCACCTTTAAATTCACGTCCGACACGCTTCTCTTGCAGCCATTTATTTATGCTACTTTGTACCCTCTTATTCTGCAGCAGTCACCGATCTGACACGAGGCCGAGAGATTGGAGTGAGGGGCTCATTTTTGAAGTCATTTCTGACTTCAAAACAGAGGCAGGAGCGTCAGTGTGACAGTGCTACTGGGGAGGTGTGGAATATCATTGCCGTTTGGGAATAGCTGTGAATATGGATGACATGCACGGGTTCGTGTTGTCGTTGACAGCAGTATAATTTGTGCATAAATGTACAAACGCATTCGTAAATGCTGCTGCTCTGAATGCAAAACGTGCCTGTTTCTACTGCTAGAAGCGGGCATGATGAATCCAGTGAACAGCGAATGCAGATGATTTTGCCTAAAAGCTTCAGCTTTCTTAGGAATGATGGTAATCAGAACCTACTGTACATTGTAATTTAGTTCAATAACTGATGCTAAGTATCTCAAATAGACTTGTGATTTCGGACACTGTGTGATAATTAATCAGGCTTTTATCATCACAATTATTATGAAATCATTAAGGGATGCAATAAACATTTATTTTGACCAGTGGAGACCCTGCAACCATTAAATTATTATGTTCTTGTGGCCAAAAAAGAAAGTCTGATGGAAAGGACCTCCTTGGGCAGTAGATTATCAGACAAAGAAGCTTCACCTTTGGCTGGGATTGCTATTACTGGCCTCAAAACTTCACAGTCGTGAACATTACCTTTCCTTCTAAAGACCTACTATTAGTTATGTTGAATCATTAGCATGGAAGACATAATCAGCACAAACGTGACGGATTCACTCAACATGTTTTTTTTTGTTTTGCATTTAAATCAAACATAATTGATTTGGGCTTCACATACATCTTGGCTTGGGCTCCAGAAAAGCCATATAAACCCCTTGGTGATAACAGAAAGGACCAACTCAGGAATAGAGTAGAGTTAAGCACAGAGTAGGGGTTTGCTCTCCATAATCAGCCTCAAACCTGGGTGTCCCCTCTGTATCACAAAGCACATACACAATTCAAAAGCTGCTCTGCTCTTTTACTAGAAACAAAAAAATGCGTAAAACAGAACAATTATTCTCAACCCCAGGGTGTGTAAAATATGTAAAATGTGTAAAGCAGTAAAGGCCCCAATTAGACCCGTAACAATAATGAAATGTTAGCACACAATCAATTGCCATATAAATAGTTGTGGTCAATGATTTATTTGCTTTTTGTTTTAATTATATTCTGCTTGTTCTGACACGATTAATGAAATAGCTCATAGCAGCTATCAATGGGAATAAAAAATGCTTGTCTCAGATAATTGTGAGGGTCAAGGAGCATTTTCAAGAATTTGTTTCATTGCTTTTGTAGGCCTACTGATGCAATTTTGTGGGACCTACGTTGAAAAAATGCTGACTAACAGTCTTAGGAGGCATTCGGAATACACAAATGCGCTTCTTTTTTATTATTGTCTATTCAGCAATGAGCACCTCACAATCCTCTCCCCTGCACTTTTCAATCTAAATCTGTAAAAATGTTCTAAATAATGTTAATCTTTATTGCTCATCTCTTCATCTTTTGCTTTCCTTTAAGGTGCTGTCTCAGGTCTACCCACTTGTCAATCAAATGTGTTAACCCACCCTCTCAAGTGTGTCAAGTGTGTTAACCCACCCTCTCATTTATGTGTCTACTATTTCTTTATTCGCTACTGAAGTGATGTAATTTGCATGTACAAAGCTGAACTTCTCCCCTTAAAATGCAAATTAAATTGTTTTGCCATTTGCCCAAAAACAGCTTTATACCATCACATTTTAAGTCCACGGTGTGCAGCCCTGATGTATAGTATTAGTATAGTTTTCTGTATCCTGTCAGTGTGAAAATGAATGAAAGCATAGACAAAACTCTTGACTTTGAGCTGGTTTCTGTTGCTTTCAGCAATGCCGTGCATTTTCCTTATCTTACTGCATATGAAATCTAGCCTATCTGAGATGATTACAGTGAGAATTTAGGCATGAAACTGATATGTTCCTGATTGATGGGATATCAGTATGTCAGTATGCATGATCATTCTTAAAGTACACTTACCAACTGTGTTTTTTCATTAAAATAGGTTATCAGTCCTGTCTTGCTGCATTTAGTGCAATGCAGTGTGTGAAACTTGCTAAACAGCCCATTTGCCTGCACCTTGGCATTTGAATGAAGGTCTGCTGTGGGAAATGTTGGTTTTCATAGGGCTTTGTCTTATACTGCTGCAAGGAGAAAAACAATAAAGAAAAGACCTCGGATGTCGTATAGATTTCTTCCCCCGCCCCCACTCTCTCTCTCTTTCCCAAAATTGCAGTCTGACCCTCCTATTATATGCCCTCTGGGCATTAATCGGATTTGAGGGCTAAGAAACTAACATGAAATGCTTTGTGATGTGTTTTGATTATTAGACCAAAATAATGCACTATGTGAAGGTTTCTTCTCTGTTCCCGGTTTTGATAAACAAGCATAATTAGTTTGGATGTGAATCAGGAAAGGAGGTTTGACAGCATAGATGCAGTGACAGCAGCACTAGAGGCAAGATTTATGCAGCACTGGTAACAAACTTGAACAACCATTGGAAACACAAAAGCACAACTAGGACTGCACAAAAGTCAAATCCTTTAAACTTAGCGTGTCCACCCCTTGCCATTAATACAGCTTCCGTTCTTTTCAAAAGATGTTTTTCAGACTTTTATACAAATCTGCACAGGTGGTTTCCATGCTTCTTGTTAACAAAAAATATTTTCCGTTTCAGGGTTCTGGGGCAAATGGCCTTCTGGGGCAAATGGTTTCCTTTTTTCAGACCTACAGTGCTGAGTTGTTTTCTCACAATGAGAAGATGGTCATGAACATGAATTTTGTCTCTCAACGATGAAAGCTTTAAGTGCTGTTTATCTGACAGTATTGATGGTATAATGATGCTTGTGTGGTAATTAGTCCCATTTTTTTCTCTTTTTCCTTTTAATAATTTCTTGAACTTTAATTCTGGAATCCTTTATTTTGTCTAATCTCATCGGAAACATTGTCATCTTTCCGAAATATATTGTAGACATTTTAGATTTACTTGGCAAAGCAACGTGCAAAGCAGCTGAGGTGTGTGTGGGTAGCTCTTTGTGTGAATGTATGTATCTCTCTGAATGGCAGCATAATGCCATTAAGAGCTTTGTGAGCAGCTTTTGTTGGTTGTACGCAGCTGTAACTGGTTGCATTTAAGATCAGAAGAATGGAGGAGTTAACGTGATGGTAGGATGCAAAAAAGTAACACGAATAAAATAAAATACTGATAGATTTTAAGCTTTTTGATATGTTTCTGTTAAATATTTCTTTCCTGTCACTAATTGAAGAACATTTACTTAATGACCATCTCTTTTAAATGAACAAGGCAGTGATCTCTGAATCGCGTAGTGCTGTGTGGGCACAAAGCAACAGTGCATGCATAGTGCAATAGATTCTGTTGATGTGTGCACAACAATTTACACATGCACTGATATTCAGCTGTAAATCCATGTGGGGATGTGTGTGTGTGTGTGTATATGTGTGTGAAAGGACTAATGTAGTAGCATAGGGGAGAACAGTGCTAATTAGGGAGATCAGTGAAATGTGTCCGATAGTGTCATTTTCTCCACAAAACCAAATACACGTCCTCTCAGCATATAACATGCAGACAGCATTTGAAAACCAGTCAATTTAAAACTCAGCTTCCTCCACAGCCATGAGAACACAAGCAATTCTAGGCCATGGCAAAAGGACAGTTGCTGCCTGCGTGTGTTTGTGTTCACGTCAGGGGACTTGGATTTGCCCGTCAGCAGGAAAAACAAAGTGGAGGACTCTGAAATTAGCTGACAACTCTAGAGAAAGCACCAACATTCCAGTCATCAATAAAAGAGAAAGTCTCTTCCTGGTGATGGTGGTGGTCCCTCACAAAAGAACAGCATCGCCAATAGAATGGGATGTTCTGCACCAGATGCATCTGAACCTAATATTACCATGCCCAATGCCAGGAATCAGCTACAGGGGTATAAAGCCAGAACTAACAATCCAACATCATTACCTGACTAAAGCTCTCATGG
Organism: Brachypetersius altus; assembly: GCA_037974465.1. Lineage (NCBI taxonomy): Eukaryota > Metazoa > Chordata > Actinopteri > Characiformes > Alestidae > Brachypetersius > Brachypetersius altus. The sequence goes on from JBBPDB010095280.1 coordinate 25,534, forward strand.
CTGAATGCAAGCAAATCCTCACCGCAGTGTTCCAACAGCCTTCCCAAATACACAGAGGCACAAACTCCTTATTATTACACTTGATCTCAGGAGAACTACTGTATAAACCTTTGGCTATACAGTGTATTTATGTGTGCACAAGATGGGTTTGACCTTGTGCAAAATGAGAATGTATTCTCTTGCTGGTTAGGAATGTTGCTGTCATGTTTTGAGACCTAGTGGAAATTGCTTTTAATCCTCCAGATAGTAGTATGCAGACACATATGTGGCCAGAGTTATATAGTAGTTAATACTGCTACCCTCCAGGGAGCCTACCAGAGTTCAAGTCCCTGTCTGGCGAGCACATCACAGTATCCCAAGAATCTTGAGCAAGACTTCTAACACACGATTCGCCTACATTGTAAACTGTGCTACAGTTGTTCTGGATGAGAAATGCATTAATGTATGAGCAAAAGAAAAACACATATCTAAGATAAAGTATAATGCAGGCTCAGAGGGCTCTGTTCAACTCCCCATTGGAATGTATTCTAAACAAGTTGGAGTTGCCAGGTTTTCTGTTCCTAGAAATGAGATTCGAAAAATGCTGGAGTGCTCCCTTCAATAAATAACAGGTGTATAAGGAACCAAACCCATGGACTTCTGCATAGCCTACAATCCCCCCCCCCCACACACACACACACACACACACAGCCAAGACTTAAGTGTTGCTTGGCACGCTGACAGATTTCCCCTTGCACACGTAGACCTAGAGCTGCCCGCTGTAATTTGATCACACCGTCAGGAGACTGGAGGCATCACAGAGCAAGGGGTCTGACTCTGTATGTGTGCGTGTGCGCGTGTGCTGGATAAATGTATATTGCAGTACAAATGTTACTGAAAGGTCCAGTAGCCAATAGGAGTTTGTGTGTGTGTGTGTGTGTGTGTGTGTGTGTGTGTGTGTGAGAAAG
>JBBPDB010095387.1:0-26476 GCA_037974465.1 Brachypetersius altus
TTAAGGCAGTTCTGAAGGCGAAAGGGGGTCAAACACCGTATTAGTATGGTGTTCCTAATAATCCTTTAGGTGAGTGTGTGTGTGTGTGTGTGTGTGTATGTGTGTGTTTATATATGAACACAAAGCACACTGTGCAGCTAGTCTCTAACCCAACAAAATGATGTTTGTTGAAATATAACTTGTTGTTGCAATAAAACCTCTGTTTTTATTGCTTGTTTGTTCCTCATTCCATATAAAATACCTTGGCATTTTAGTACCCCTGTAGTGTCTTGTTGCCCTGAGGCAACAAACCAAAATCCTTTAGGGGGGCTTGGTTGGGACACATTTTATGATTGATATATTATCAAGGACCCCCAATCTCCCAAAAACTTGGGTGAATTATTTTTTCCTCTTAAAATAAAAATGCACAGCATAGAGGGTTAAGTATGATCTTTCTGCAAATTGTAATGCACAATTATTATTATGTAACTGTTGAATTCAAAAAGAAAATAAACATTAAATGTGGCTCGTGCACAAGGATACCCATTCAGTCCATAATTAATAACACTCTCTTTGGCTGAAATCACAGCCTCTAAATGCTTCTTTTAGATAGCTAACAGTCTGTCTTGATTAAGCTCAGAATTGTTTATAGCTAGTTTTACACGCACAGCATGTCAAGTAGTGGCCCTCCATGTTTTTACTGAAGTCCTTTTCAGATGGAATTTCAAAACCTTTTGTTTCTTAAAGTATTTCAGTGTTTAATTAGATGTACGTTTAAGATCAATATCTTTTCAGAATATATGGCCCTCTTATTCAGCTTCTTCACTGTCTGGGGGATATTATTATCCAGAATTTGTTGATATTTAGAAAATATCTTCTTCTGTCTACCCTCACATTTATGGCACCACTGGCTGCAACAAGACTCTGGACAATAACTGACCCACCCCTGTGTTTAACAAATGTTTTTTTTTTGTGTTTAATCAGACCATATCAAGTCCCAAAACAAAATGTTATCTTCTGATCATTTTTCTGCAACAACAGTGTGTAGAGGGCCAGTGAATCGCCATTCCTGTGTTAGTTCCATTTACCTGTAGGTTCTTGGCAGTAATGTGTAGGATGTGCTTTACATGCTTGATCATTCTATTTGTCACTTTATGGTTTCTCAAAAATCTTTGTAATGCAATTTCCCACATTTCTCCCACACCCCCTACAAATTTCCTCTGTCTTAATTCTCTGCCTCTTTTTATTGGTCTCTTTATGGGTGTTTGTTGATAATGACTGAGCGGTGTGTTAGTCATAACTATGTAAATACATTGCAGTTTGATGAAACAGAATCGCTTGCCTGAATGTTAAGACTGCAATGTTTTGACAAGCCCTCCATTATCAGCGTGCATAATGACTCAGGTGAAAGCACTTAAAACACGAGCAGCGACCTGCTGGTCAAAGGAAATCTTCAGTGGTGTGCTTTTAAACCAGTGTTCTTGGCACTCTTTAAAGGGCACTGTACCCTTGCCTGAATGGCAAGATGCTCCGGAGAGACGACTTACAATGGATGCCTTATCACAATTTGACCTATATGGGGAGAAGAGATTACAGCAACAGTGAGACAACTAACTAGAGCAGATTCTATAACCTTAAGTAAAGATAAGTGCTCTAAAGTGCAGCTGGATGATCCAATTATATTTAAGTATATTGTGAGTTTAGTAAATAAATATAGCATTTACAGCATGGACCATGACCGGTATGAAAAAAGTAAAAAAATATGGCATGCTCGACTTAATAATCCGCAGTTGTTGTAGAGTGAATAAACAACACTTTAACAAGTTCCACACCATCCTACACATAAAATCTCCCATTCACCACCACCCTATTCTCAAACAATGACAATAATTCAAGATAAATATTAAAACATGCGTTTAGTCATTTTGTAAGTATGTCAGTTTCATTTACCCACTCAGTGAGCGTGATGCGAGATGTATATAAACAGTGTTTTTCTACAGAGGGGAAAGGCTGATGCCAAGATGATGGTTTAGCAATCAAGGCAAGCAAGACAGTCGAGCTTTGTGTACCAAAATCTCTACTATCAACGCTATTGGGTCATAATTCAACCCGTAACACTACATATGGCCAATCAGCCTTCCACTATTTCAAGATAAGTGGGCTTACAAATACATCTGTTGAGCCAGCATGATATGGATAAGAAGTGTTTGGCACCTAAAATGTTTTGAGGTGAAAAAGAAAAACAAAGGATTGTGGCATTAGTGCATATCATAATTTAAAACCCGGCAGGATTTACGTCAAACTCCTGCTGGGTTCTGAGTACATCTGGAGTACATAGGGGCAATAGCTATATCCCCAAGAATCTCATCAAGATCAACTACTCAGTGAATAATAGTAAGCCTGTGAGTACTGTAGATTGTGGAGATGTCCTTATAGGATTTAACTGAATGCGTGGGCACCAAAATTGTTCAGCCTTGATGACCATTAAAAACTCATTTGTTCTTATCAGAGCAGGAACAAACACTTTTGTTCCATCAAGAGTCAGTCTTTACTGTAATGTCCAACACACTCTCTAATCATTGCCTACAGCCTCCAGCACTTTACCTTTTGTCAGATGTATAGTTTAAAATGCAGCAAGTTCAGTGGGTCTTTCAAAAGCTAATTTGACTCAAAAGAAACACTCTATTGTTAGTAGTTGCACCAGGCACCTGTTCTTTTCACTTCAGAAAGACCCTGATGCTGGAAAGAGGCATGTTGATGAGGGTAAGACAATGATATAGAAGGGCGGAAGGGGCTTTTTGGTCATAATATCGCCTGATAAAGAGAAAAGTCCTTAGCATCAGGGCATCAGCAAGAAAAACATGTGTTGTCTTTGATGATATCTTATCATGATCAGAGCAACACCTCTGATTAAGCTGACAGATATGATGCAGCAAAAGGACAAGTCAAAACGTTTTGAACAAGAACTGAAGTTTAACTGTGTAGATAAAGTGGGTTCCTTATTTAACGAGCACTATTGGCTCTTCTATTTCTGTTTATTTATTGGTGTTCATGCCCAAATATATAATAAATAATTGCTGAAATAATGTATAATCCCTTTAAAATTACCAATATCACAATAAGTTCAAAAGACAAATAATGAGTCAAATGAATGACATCTTTTCTAATATCTGTGTGTCCCCTGGCCTTAATTATCTCATCAGTCCTATCCAGTAAAGATCACATACGAACATCCTGGAATGTGGGAGTGTCTGTGTTGTGTTTTGTTTAGTGAAGTACAGATTTTGTGTGAAAGTGGGCTGAGATGTACAGGAACCTGATAGGACAGTGTTACTAAGGCAAGAAGACCTGTAGGAGAGAAAAAAAATAATGCATTGTTTTTGTCTAGAGCATCCTTTAAAATAGCTTAAATTAAGATGATAGTATTTTTTTCGCACACCCTTAATTCAACAATCACTGTCCCACCTCCCATCTCCTCCCTTTTCCAGCCTGTCCTGTCATGGTCATTAACAGACCCAGTACTGGGACCTCAGAGTGCCCTCCGTGACTGCTGCCACTTCCAGGACAGAGATAACCCAATGGGTTTGGACTGCAGGGTGTCCCACTGGACCCATGTCCCCTCTTTGTTGCCCCCAAAGCCAACTAAGCCATCTTAATAGATTAGCAGTCACAAAGGGGGTGGTCATTTGAGATCTTATAGTGGCTTGTTTGCTGCGGGCTGAATGTTGCTGGAACTGTATCGTTCCCTGCTATCTTTTCAGGATAAACAGTGAGGAGGGGGGTTGGGAGAGCGAGCAAAGCGAACACTAAAGGAAATGCCTCCTTAACTAGAGGAGGTAGCTACTGCACTTATGTTTGTACACTGTCGCTCTTCTCTTTCTCAATCTCCCCCAGTAACCCAGCTCTGCCAGCGCTGGTATTCACCTCATCGCTCACACTCCTTGTAGCACACTCTCCTTTCTTTCTCTGTACATTCATAACTCCTGTAAGCACCATCTTGTAAATGCATAGGTGTTTTTATAAACATTTTATAGCATTTGGTTCAGAAAATACTTTGTGTTATTGTGTGGACTTTAAAAAGGTTCCTCATTATGAGTACATTTCTTTTTTTAAACTCATTCTTCAAAGAACAATACAACGAAGGGTTCTTTAGGCGGGAACCTGGATGGTTCTTCAACCAACAATTTAGGCACAACTGTGCTTTTACCGGCTAACTGTGCGATTAATAATGGAATAATGAATCCACACTTTAGAAAGGAAGTAATCTGGTGGCTTCCGAAAATAAACTTTCAATAAACTTCAAGTTAACATACTGTAAAACACTAATTATTAACTGAAGTTCAATATTTGAAGGCAAACTGGTTATTTTTCAACTTTTCCAGACTACACATTAAAATCTTATACTCATTAAAAGACTTCTACTGTCTTATCTCAGCTGTCCTATGAACAGTTTTAAATCTGAAGCTGCTCCATTCTGTTGACAGCCTAAGTTGCTGTATGATTGGTTAATAGTCTTGTGGTTTGAAATCATTTCTAATTTGAACGAGATTTTGTGGGAAAAAGTCTCATTCACTTCCCTGCAGTTTGAGAAACAGCTGTGAAGGAGAGACCTGAAGCAAAACAGGGGTTAGACAATAAAAACGTCTTTATTGTTGTGTCTAATTCATTTTTATGCTGTTTTGTATTTTATATTCATTTTTATTCTGTTATAATATTTTCTATATTATAACATTGCCTTGCCTTGACCTGACTGACAGGGGCGTTCCAAATGTAGTCTCATTTTACTCTGAAGCTTGGCCCCATGGTGGCGCAGTGAGTAGCACTGCTGCCTCACACCTCCAGGGTTGAGGGTTTGAATCCAGGTCCTGGTCTTGTGTGTGCAGAGTTTGCATGTTCTCCTTGTGGTGGACTGGGGCCAGTTTGACTAAAACAGTTTAGATGGGTCTATCGGGTAAGATAGGTCTCAAGTTTGTTTATTGACCAGTCTAATGCAAGTAAGACAGTTTCACAAAAGTAGTTACCATATTAGACTTAAAAAATTTGCCACCTCTCCCCCAGGCTAACATAGGTCTAAAGTGCTATGTCAACATGGTAACAGCAGAAAAAGAGCACAAAAAAAAAAAAAGATGAAGAGATGCTCATAATTTGTGGTTTGCCGATGAATTTATGGAGAGAGCTGTAAGACAGGAAAGAGTTTTCAGGGATTTTCTTAAACTCCCTCCCGTTGCAGGATTTTTCCCTTTGAAAATTTCTTTCTTTGCTTCTTTTTTTGCCCCATGGTCTTAAATCTTTTTTGAACCGCGACAACATCCCTGATGACAGTGGGATTTACACTGTTAACAGATGTGGTCATCTGTGGTCATGTGGTAAGGTGTTTGAATTCCTCCAAAATACGAAGATTTTCTGAATGGGTGACAGGTGCTCTGTGGTGAGATGTGTCCACTCGGTCCGCCATTTGTTTTGTTTTGAAAAGAGTCTTAAACTACCCACAATTCTTTGCAGCCTAGTACTACTTAAGATAGTCAAGGTCTTAATTACTTTGTACAACAGAATTATTTAGATGTATATGTCAAGTCTGACTATACCCTATATCTAAGTTATAATTACAGTCTATCTTTGCCAGGGTCTCTGGTTTCTCCCACAGACATGTGTGTCAGGTGAATTGGGAATTCTAAATTGGCCATGAGTGTGAGTGAATGGTGCGTGCACCCTGCAGATCGCTGCCTTGTGCCCGCTGGCCCTGGGATAGGCTCCAGGTACCCGCAACACTACTGTGGATTAAGCAGTTACAGAAAATGAATGAATATATGTTTTAGCTAGTAAATAATACTAGCTAGTGAAAATGGCTTGAAATCCTTTTAAGTTCACTCTTGTTAACTACAGCATGTTAGAAAAAGGTGGTTACAGACTAGCAATCACAAGTCGGCTTATCGGCTTGTCTCATTTTCTCTTCAGTACTTCGAAATAGAAGTCTTGCTGCATTAGCATCTGTGACTATATTTACAGTCCAATATGATGATTTAGAATAATACATTATTAAATACAATGTGTAAAAATGTGAATAAACAAAGGGCACCTGAGTGTATATCACTGATACATACTTAATGATGGTTGGCCCAAAACTGCTTCAATAATTCAATATATTAATAATAATTAAAAGAGAAGGGTATTTGCATATGTTTGTATGTATTTTAAGAGATTTATTATCTAAGTTTCATAGGTCTATAGAAATTACATCAACATCCTAAAATGTATCATTACCCTAATCATTAAATGTACTTTTGGTTGATAGATATATATTCATTCTGATATTTTTGTTACAGAGCTCAGTAAAATTATTAATGTTTTTGTCCATAATGCTTTTTTTAAGAATTAAGAAGTTTATACATTTTTAAAGAGGGGTTAATATTTGAAATGTGTACCGATTCTTCTGTTGAAAACTATATGTATATGTTGTATTTGCTTTGTATCATCGTCACACAACAAAAAAATTTGAATATTTAACTGAAAAGAGCCAAAGCTGCAGAAAACAGAAAACATGCTTTACAGTGTTGAGCTCAAAGAGTTAAAATAGCTTGTTTTTCTCTGCTTATGCTTTTTCCAAAGTCAAATCACTAGATCGTTTCTAGATCATTTACTCTGTCCCCATGTGAGCAGTATGTGATTCTTGTATTGGTTGCTAATTTCTATCCCTCATTCTTAATCTGTTCTACACTTGAGGCAGGCTGATATCTACTTACACACATGCGCGCGCACACACACACACACACACATATGTATGCATATATATCGATATCAGAAAAGTTTATTACTCAGCAATGATCTCTTTTTCTCTTGAGGCAGTGGTGGCAGTCATCATAAAAAGAACAAGCAGAAGCCTGCTGCAGTGTGCCTGCTCTATGTCTTGTCCTCCTATTTTAGTGTTTTAAACGCCCCCTCCAACAATTTTTTATCTCAGTTTATTTAGTATTAGTAAGCTGTGCCCTGTCTAAACATTTTGTGTACGAGTCTTTGCACGCTGCTAATGCTAACCGCTAATGCTAACAGGGATTTCTCTCTCTCCCTCTCACACACCCATTCACTCACTCACACACGCGCGCACACACACAGCATGCACGCACACACACACACACACACACAAATAAGCCAATATTTCCTACCTTGTCCCTGACTTAACTGAGCATCTCTGACAGCTGTCTTGTTTTTGAGTCTTTGCATGCTGCTAATGCTAACTGTTAGTGCTAATGTTTTTTTTAAGCAATAAAGTCTTCTGATTATGATTATTTATTTACCTTTACATTTTCTTTATGGGTAATGTTTTAAACTGAGTTTAAAATGAAATGAATATTTAGGGCATATTTAGGGTTTACTCTACAAAAATAGGCATTTTCAGGCATCTTTTAAGCAAAACACAACAATGCATTTTTTCAATATACGCTAATAATATAATGTTCTTGGAACGTAACATAAATTACTGTGTGTGTGTGTGTATATATATATATATATATATATATATATATATATATATACACTAACATTACAAGTGATGTAGTATTGATTTTAGCACATCAAATCTATGAACCTATGATAGTATCAAAATAGATTAATGCAAATTATTTTCATTTTGTAAAAAGCTGAATGTGTGATTTTCTTGGGGCACAGCACATAAATACTGGGTAAGAAGCTACTCTAATGAATCATCAAAGTGTCATGCATGTTTGACAAAATGTATAATTTATATATCAAATAATTTCTAGGTTTTGAATCTTTAAAAAAGTGTACAACACAAAACATTTTAAAATATATGTTGAAAACTGTACAGCTTCTATAACCTTCTATAAACTGTCCTGAGTCCAGACTTGGACTGCTTGCAACTTTTCATTTGAGTGTGTCTGACGCTTCTGAAGTGAAATAAAATAGGCTGAGTAAGGAGGCAGCATAAGACTTATGATTGCTACAGTAGCAAACGGAGAAATTTACAGTGCATCGTGCTGTCTCTGGTGTGGACTTAAAGACCAGATCAGCAGATGTACAGTTAAACAGCTGGGAAATCTCACTAATTGTTGCCAAGGGAATCATGAGCATACAAGATGTCTATGGGAACTGTTTGACTTTATCAGTGCTAAGTAAACCAAGAAAATCTTCTTAAATATTGATTTTTTTTTTTTTATTTAATGTCACATATTTAGGATATTTACAGTCCATCCTGTTAGACATACAGAGATGTCAGAGCTGTTGCGCATGAATTACACACAGCTTTGGCTGGAGCCAGCACTGAGGCCTTGAGCTCCAGCAGACTACTTAACTTCTCACCATTAGAAATAGTCCCTAGAGCAGTAAGCACATAAAACACAGGCCAGTTCTGGACAACAAGTGTTTGTTTGCTTTGGCAGCTCCTCTTCTTTTGGCATGTGAACCTGTCTTTGGCAAACCTAAAAAGAAACTCAATCAAGTTGACTGAGAGGAGACTTGAAACTGGGTATTTTCCTTGGCTTTGGGATCAGGAAGTTTAAAAGTGGTTGTACCCCTGTAGCCTAAAACTCCTAACAATTATGTTTTTTTTTTATGAAGGAAAAAGAAAAGCATTTGAAATTATAGCAGGTTATGCGGGTCATGCAGGTTATAAAAGTTATTGCATTTTGCATTATAAGAAGTAAAAAAAAAAACATAAATACAGAATGAACGATATGAGAGCCAAGGTGTTTTGTGAGCATTGATGAGTTCTGTGTTTTGGCTGCTATTTAGGATGAGCTAATGAGCCCTTGATATGAAATTCACAGAAATATCATTTGTTTAGTTTATGCAGGCTAGTGGATGCTATTTCATGAATAAAAAAAGCAAAAGGGCAGTCAGACAAGATCATAAGACAAGATATTTCAACTGCAAAGTTTGTATTTAGTGACATTTGGTAACAACTACTATGAATTATTCAGTGTTTTTGGTGAACTATGTACAGTGTGTTATTCAATACCTAATGTAAACTATATAATAATTATGGTTATTAAATTATTAAATCAGTAAATTATTAAATATTTACTGTGAACTTTCAGTATTTACTGCAAGTTATGCAGTAATTACTCTGAATGATTCAACATCTAGTATTAACTGTTCAGTATTTACAATTAATGGGTTATTATTTTGTTAAATTATGATATCAATTACCAAGCAACTCAATTTGGTCTAGCTTGTTAACTGAATGGATAAGATCACAAATGCTTTCAGTCTATGTGTTGTAATGGATAAGGTGGTTGAAACAAAGAATCAAGAATAATCCTATAGATCTATGGTACCCTTCACCTGTCAGACCACACTTATGTCCCAACTAAAAATAATCGCAGGTATGTTGCATTCAACCAAAAACATTTCTGGTTTACTGTGATATAAATGGACAGGGCACAGTTCAGCGGTAATAAAGCTTGGCCGGATGTCACTGGGGTAACCATGTACACCACGCAAAGAGAATCTCCTCCTCAGACTTTTACAGCTGTCTTTTCATCAGGAGGAACGCTAGCAATAATGTCAGTGTTTGGAGATGTCAAGAGCTTTAATACAGCTATTCTCTGGCCTCATATTTCAAAGCCCCCAGTCCAGATGTTTGGTGCTCATAAAAAAGGATGGGGGTGGAAGGGAATGAACAATGTTGGGTAGTAATGAATGGCATCTCCCTCTTGTCTGACCTACTCATAACTCTTTGCGTTGACTTTGACACCTGCACTGCTATAAAACAAGACAAAATTAACATCTAACTACTCAGAGGATCACAAACCATGCTTTGCTTTTGCCGGTATTTTTCACTAATCCAACCCAAACATTCTCATTTACGTGCTGTTTATCAAGCTAAATACTAGCCGTATGCTGAAAAACTCTATATATAGATGTGTAATTACCACACAAGATTAAACCAGTCCACTTCAAAATACACTGAATGCAGCCTCTTAAGCCAGACCAGACAATTTTTAATACCTGACACCGCCAATAGGACAGTTTGACTGGCTTAAAAAATTACATTTATATTTACATGTATGGCATTTAGCGCATTTATGGCAGCGCGACATACATCCATGCTCAAACCTACCACATCTGTTTCTTAAACCTGTAAAGCTAGACAGTCCACTATTCAACCAAGTTACTGCACACTCCGTACACATAAAGCAAGTTTTTTTGTTTTTTTTTAAATAAGCAAGCGAAATGAGAGACATACTTATTCACCCAGATGCTCTATGAAGAGGTGGGTCTTCAGGCGACGATTGAAGACAGCGAGGGACTCCACAGATTTGATTGGAAGAGGGAGTTTGTTCCACCACTGGGAGCCCAAGACTGAAGAGTCTTGATGCATGGCTCCCTCTTCTTTTGTGATAAATAGCTTGCGGATTTTTCAAATTTGGTTCTGAAGAAGGAAAACTTAGTAGAAGTTAAATGCAAAATTAGAGATAAGGTCACCTTTCTTGAGCGTTTTCTTCCATCTTCTTTCGGCTGCTGTCAGTTCAGTTCAGAGCGACAGAGACAGAGTTGGTTAAATGAGCTGTGGTGAGATGAACCAAGGTCATGGGCAGTGGATTTAACAGAAGAGTTGGTAGATATAAGGCGGATAGAGGATAGAGGTCTGAAGAGGGAATTTGAAAGATAGAAGATGATAGTCAGAGACATGCAGAGGAGTAGACAGTATGCTGAAGATGTTGAAGTGATCTGGTGGATACTAAGTTGAGAGTGTGGCTTTGTGAGTCGGCGGTGACTCGCTGAGGGACAGGCCGAAAGACGACAGGAGCATAGCGAGTCCGCAGGTCTTCATCTTGTCGCTTGGGAAATTGGAGTCCCCAAGGAGGATGAGAGGTGATTCATCATCTCAGAACAAAAGCTTTTATTCAGGGGAATAAAAAATCTTTCAGTTAACAAATGCCATTGGCCTGTTTGTCGTAACACATAACAAAATGGCACTTTCAAAATAAACAATAGAAACTGAACTTCTACACTTTTGTTGTTTCGGAAGAAGTTGTTTCAGCCATTACAAGGATAGGTTTCAGTGCCAGTCGGAAATTGCAATCTGTTCATCTCAAGCACATTTAAAGGTTAGTGTGTTCACTAAATTACCAGGCAGCTTTATTGGGTTTGGCCATCTCTATGCTACAATACGCTGTATGATATGATCCTTATTTGATATTATCAAATTCAGTGGAACCCATTTAAGCAATCATAATATAATTTTTTTAACTCCTGAACACTTTTGCAGGCTTATGCAATGGTCATCTGCACTCAAAATCAAAAATCCACGAATTTACTACTTCTCTGCAAGCACTGATAACAAGATTTTTGTTCAGTTATAGGATTCCATTTACCATTTACGGCATTTATCAGACGCTTTTATCCAAAGCGACTTTCATTCCCTAACTACAGGGGACAGTCTCCCTGGAGCAACTTGGGGTTAAGGGTCTTGCTCAGGGACCCAGTGGTGATATGCTGAAGGTAGAATTCGAACCCATGACCTCTTGATCTGGAGGCAAGTATCCTACCCACTGAGATACCTCCACCCCACTGAGCTACCCCCACCCCATCCACACACAGGATGTGTAGTCCCTACCCCAATCTACTACTTATCTTAAAAGTGACTCCCTGCAATCAAATCAAATCTGTGCCAACTGGAAAAAACAGTGCATGAATACAGTGATATTCCTGTATGGGTCAAGATAATATAGTGACAAATGCCACACACATTAAAATATGCTGAGAAAAAGCAAACCAAAGTCAGTGAACACATTTTATGAAGCAGATGTACTGTTGCATAAACACAAAACCCCTTTTTTGGGGCAATGTCTGATGGAATTTATTATTTTGAATGCTAAGCCAAGGGATTGTGCAAAAAGTAAATGTCTTCCAAAGTCCATCTTGACAGATTTTTTTTCAAAGCTGCATTTATGGCACAGTTATGAACATTGTTGTCAAAAGTCAAGAGAGTTTAAGGATAGAAATACACGCACACCCATGTATTTCACAAACCAGTCCAAACCTTAGCAGCCACAACATCATCTGGTAACCTTCTGAGTCAATGCAATCTTAGGTCCTGGGTTTTGTAAAATTCCAGTCTCACTCCTCACAGTGATAAACTAATTCCACTGGCTTGGCCAGCATTTCACTCTGACCTTAAGTTTCTCACCGTGCCCAGAACTGAATGAAAATGATTAGATTGACTAATTACTTGGTCATTAAATCCAAGCTTTCCTTTTTGGTAAGTGTACTTTTAGCAGCATCAGTGTGACCTACTATACACATGATAAATGACATGTATCATTTAAAATAAAAGCTATTCAAAATTGTTTTGCAAGAATTAGTTATTATAGCCATAGCTATTTTTAAAGCAGCTGAGTCTTAAACAGAACAACAGTGAGTCACACTAGCAATCATAGTAGGCAAAGTTATAAAGGATTCCTTCCTTGTTTAAACAGTTCCTGGTCTACGCTTTTAAAAGTAAAAGGGTCACAAAGCATTCTTTGGAGTCATGTCATAAAAGAACTGCTTTTTGTTCCCTTAAGAACCTGTCAATGGAAGGTTCTTTGAAGGACTCAGTTAAAACCATTCAACTGAAAGGATATTTTTTGTGGGGACGTTGTGTTAGAGTCAGCGATTGGGTTTACATTGGGGCTATAAGGAAAACACAGAGAAGTAAACATCAACCAATCGTGTAGCAGCAAGCACATACACAAATACTCAATGCTGTATCTATTTTCACTGTGCATAACATAACTTCTAACACATTTTTTCATATACTGACATTTTTCAAAGTATTTTTATTTTGTACAAGTTACTGGAGTTACATATCTATAGTATTAATACCCAACAAGTACAGCCCTTTGGTGTTATTTGTACAAACCCACTCTTAAGAAGAATTAATATCCTACATATTATTCCATTAGGATTCCGTCTGTCCATTAAGAGCTCAACATCCAAATACTGGAAACTCTTATAAGAGTTTTTTCCCAAGCTAGAGGGGTTGTTTTATGTAGCCCCAGGGCTTTAGCTACAACTGATGGCCGTAGCAGGCGACCAGGTGGATGGGAGCTCTGAACAACAGGGGTTATGATATTGCATAACTGACCTACAGAGGGCTCTGAAGGAAACCGCATTAAAGGAAGCAGCAGGGTCTCCTGAGTGTACAGTACAGGAAGTGCAAATAATAAGCACATGTTACTATGTCCTTTAACTTCACATGTCCAGACACAATCTGCCACAAGTACATTATATGAGATAGATAGAGATAGAGGACCCCCATCGATCAGAATCAGAAAGTTTCATTGATCCTGGAGGAAATTGCTTATTTTATGACTGCAAAAACACACAGAGACTAGAAAGATATAAACTATAAAGTCTAAATAAATCCAATAAAATAATGTATAGAAAAAACTCACTAATGCTGAAAATACACTATGCTATAAACACAATGTTAGGTATAAATACTATAGATAAGTAACTCACAGTTTAGTGAATTCTAACAACACAGATAGTAATTAGGAGTATGTTATTTTACTTAGTATATATCTGTAGTAAATAAGTAATATTGACACAAGTAGTAATATGTAACCCGGTAAAATTATTGCACATACTAAGATGTTGCACATTTCACATGATGAAATGATTCAGCACCCATGTAGAGAATTTCCCATGATACTGCACGTGGTAAGACCAGGCTTATACACCCATAAACCGGCCATACATGTTATAAAGAATTTGTGCTTTTTAGATGTCAACTGGAACCCCATGATTCTGTTTAATTCCCTTAATCACACAGGTATACAAAATCCACAGTCTAGATGTTAACCAATTTGAACTGGAGCTCGTTGCTACCCCCTACTGCTCAGGAAGGATTACAGTAACAATTTATGTTGACAGATGTGCTCAATCCTGGTCCTGGAGATTTCCACCCTGGAGAGTCGAGATCCAAAACTCTTGGCTCTAATATTCAGATGCTTTCGAAGGCCTTTGCCTCCAACATCAGGTCGGTTAGATTAAGTTTGGAAAATACTTCAGATGTCTGGAATTAAGGAATGATAATGATGTTCCTTTAATAATGTGCCTTTTTCTAGCGTCAGTGTTTAGAATTCATGTACATTAAAATCATTGCACTGAGGAATATTAGGAATATTAATAAGGTGTTACCTTATTAGTAAGGCAAGTGACTTAAATTTGTGAAGTGTTACCAAAGTGCAACTGAAAATGTGAAACATGCTGAGAATTTGATACCTGACCAAGTTTTCCTTAAAAAGTAGGAAACATGTAACTTACTGGTCCCTGTGCTTTTCTCTATGGCAGTGGTTCTGAACCCTGCTCTGCATATTTTAGAGTTTTGCATAAAAAACACTAATCTGTGCAGGACTGCGGCGTCAGTACGGCTACTGCTATATCGAAAAGATATGGCAAGCAATTAGAGAAAGTTCTTAAACGGCACAAAGATAATGCTGACAAGCCAGCTTTTACTTTTTAATTATATAACAACAGGGTTTTATAGAGATCATGATACATATATATGTAATAATAATAATACTATAAAAAATAATACGACTATAAATATTATAATACTCTAATAAAAGCTGTGGAACATGTTGGAAGACCTAAATACTTTTTAATTAACAGAATACAACATTTAACTTAGAGAATACTGTGATAATAACAAAACCTACATACAGGCCTCTAATCACCACAGGCGAAATTTCTTCAGAAGATTTACTGTGTATTGTAGAATCATTCTATAATGGCTCTCCTGAATAATGTCTCTTAGACCACCAACATGCTTTATTCTGGTTTCCTTGCTGGTGAGGTACAAGAAGATAAACTTGCACCACTGTGGTCTAACACAGGACATGTTTGTTAAACGTCTCTTTTATGAGACATTTTGAAGCCTTACCATGATTTACAAGCTCCCACTAGAGGGAAGCATAGTCACACAAGAGTGTGTCATTTAATGACCGCTGCGCACCTTCTCTCAATGAGCTATTTCTCTGTGGACATGCTTTTAATGTAAAAAAAAAAATGTTCACACCTCAGTTACTTCCTCTAATAACTACATAACTTACATATTAGTTTTACACTAGTTACTAAATAATTCATAAGATGCAGAGAATAAATAAGTCTTTAGATTAATAGCTAAATAAACAGCCTTGTGTTTTTAAAGAGATGAAAAGAAAAATATCCATGGCTATCAGGTAACAACTGTTTGCATAATTTGTACATTTTTAACATATTTTAGCTGAAAACTCACTGAATGCTTGTGTTTAAAGGGGATTTACACCCATTCTATTTTAATTTTCAGCATAATTCACTAACTGAGATGTAAATCACATAAGGTTGTAATTGAAATTGAAAAGAAAGAAGTATTGCCTTTCTATACAATTGTGGTAGAAGCTATTAATGGTGTCTTCAAATGTAGCCATTTTGTCCAGTACTCTAAAATGTCCAGTACAAAAATTGTACTTTCTGCTATAAATGTTTTTAAATACAAATTCAAGACCAGGATCTTTGTTAAAATGATAAAACCTTTCGTGTATCTGTCAACAGTAAGTGAGAAGTGAGAAAACTGAAAACTTGTATTTAATGCTGTGGTAACAAAATCTGTATATGCAGGCTCTGTTTGAATGAACAGATATGTGTGGCATTATGTATGTATTGTTGTTAAGTGTAGTAGGTTTTATGTTGTGAAGTGCTGTACCTCCCCAGACATCTTCAGGGATGCAGTTAGCTCCTGCTGCCCGCTCTCTCCAGTGTGTCTGTGGGAATGAGTGGAGAGAGAAAGCACCATGTCACTGACAAATGGGTTAAATTATTCCCTGAGTGGATTGGAGAAGTGCTGCTGGTTGCTCTTGCTCTGCTTGTATCCTATGCGATCGATAGTAGTGGATTGGTAGTGGACTAAAAGTAGTCTGGGGCTAACTGGGGTTGAGTAGAGTGTGTAAGGTTCTAGTTTCAGTCCTACTCACAATAAATAGAACAAATCACGTTAGGAAATTTTAAGGTTCATAGAAGGACAGATGTGACTGGACAGTAGTGATCAGAACCCAGACAGAGGCAAAGAAAAAAATTAGAGAAATGGATTCATCTTAATTGAAACAACTCAATTAATATATTGCAGCTCCACCCACAAACATGTCCTTCTGTAGCTTCAACAAGAGCAAAAATCCAAACTTTGCAAGACACTGAACATAGTACATAGGAAACATAATCACTGTACTCTGTCCACAAGGAACATTATTGCTGTACACTGAACATGGGAAACCTTTCTGTATTGGCAGCCTTGTCAAAATATGTACATCTATGCATATACCAACATATATGTAGATAGAACATGTATTTTAAATTGTACTAGTGTACTAGAATAGGATTTGTACTAGTGTTATTTTCTTACAATAGCTCTGAAAAAAATGAAGTGGAGAAATGATTGTTCAGTTGATTATGGTTCATTAAGGAACTGAAGCGATTTCCAAAGTGGCTACTGAAAGTACAACAGTATGGTATTGACACTTCCCAATGGCCAGTGCTGGACTGCCCGATGGTAATTTTGGGTCGGTGCGAAATTCCGCTGGAACAACAGTGATGAGAGGGGCTCCGGTGGGCCGGTCAGCCTGTTGGGCCGGTCCAGGCTCAAAATGCCGGTCAGATTTTTGTCCCAGTCCAGCCCTGCCAAACGTTTTTGTTTGAAGTCAGGATGCTTACAGTGCAGTGCACTTACATTTATGTTATAACCACATGTGAAACTTTTCTGTTTTAATAGTTTAGTTAAGACTACAGACTTAAACTAACATTCAACGCTTTGCACAGTTGTGAGAAGTTTTTGTTTGCCAGTCAGTGGTCTTTATTATCTTTTGTCAGTAAGACAAAGTTGTTATTTACTATTCGTCAGTCAGCCGCCTTATTTTTATTTTTGAGCAAAGACATTCAAATACTTGCTAACCCCTTTTTGTCCACATAGTGTATAATTCTCAGTTGAAGGTAAAACTTGAAACAAGTGGAACATCAGAAAGCAGAGGAATGATACACTAAATGGCCAATAGTATTTGGACACTCATCTTCGTTCAGGTGTTTCAGACACACCTGTTGCCAGTAGGTGTGTTTTATAAAGCATGTAACCATGCAATCTTCGCTGACAAGCAGTCGAATGGAAGCTGAGGCACTCAGCGGCTTTAACTATGACACTTTCATGAAATTTCTGACCTGCTAGAACTGCCCCGATCAACACGTGGTCCAATTATTTTAAAATAAAACTGTCAAGGACCATTACAGCTCAGCTGCAAAGTGGTCGACCATGCAGTTTCACAGAGCGGGGTCACCAAGTGTGTAGTCCATAAAAATCACCTACCCAGTGTTACATCACTCGCTACAGTGTTGCAAAAATGCCTCTGAGGGCAACATTAGCCCAGGAACTGTGCCCCAGGACCTTCATGATATGGGTGTCCATGGTCAATCAGCTGCACACAAAGGCATCTCATCCAACATCAGTGCCCACAAATGCGTTTGACTGAATGGGCACAGATTCCCATAGACACAAAATCTTGTGGAAAGCCTTCCTGGAAGAATGAAGGCTGACTTAGCCATAAATGATGGGGAACTCTATAGTAATACCCATATTTTGGAATCAGATGTCTAAAAGTCTTTTATAGGTGTGATGGTCACTTCTGGCACTATATGTGTGTATACAGACTTTTTTTTTTACTGTGTTAAATTTAAAACAGGTTATTTGGAGGCTATATGTTGTTAACCATGAACCATTAAAAACATTTTGCACTCTAGTTAAGTGGTTGTTCGGGGTTTAGGTTGAAAAATACTAATGGAGTATGTGCAAGTTAACTCATCACTGGAAAACTGCAAAAAGAAATCAAGTCCTTTGGAAAGTTTGGAAAGAATTAAAATGCATTTCATATTTTGCCTTTGTTACCTTTGTTTCTTTCATTCATGATACTTTTCCTCACTTACTCACTGTCATTATTTACCTGTGCATATATTAGCCTTATGTAAAATATTTATATTATATTCATGGTATCCAGAATCCCTTATTATTCTCTTCAAATTTGCCTGTTTTTATAATCAAATGTCTGCACTAAATATACTGTAAAATGATTTTTAAAGGAAAAAAGTGTTATAGATTGCAGTGGGTGAAACATTGCTACGGCTGTTACTGCTGACTTAATTAATTTAATGATTAATAGTGCAATAACTATTACATTTTTATTAACTTTGAATGTAACTACACAATAGGAAACCACTTACAGCCTTTCAAAGGTACAGGACTTTAGTGAAAAAAAATGAAATAGGAAGTCTATAAAAATTGTCATTTGGTAAAATGTCATATAAATAGGATTGTTAATCAGTCACTAATTTAAAAAATATGAAAGAGCAGTAAAAGAATTATCATCAGGTTGCAGGTTGCCAACTTAACACTACTGATGCATAAAGAATGTACATTTTAATACATTTAATACTGTTTTAAAAACAAAGTAATTTTTTTTTCGTAGTAACATTTAAGCAGCATTTTGTAGTTATACCAAGTGTAACAAGAAACCAACAAAGCTCATATGATCCTCCACAGCAGCGTCAAGATCAACAGACACCAATGTAAATCCCAATCAGATCTCTCTGCTCTCTTCTCCTTCCCACTTGACATGGTTTGCACTATGACACATACAATACAGAACTGCACTAAGCAGAGAAATGGGGAGACAGAAGCAGCACAAAGCTTGTGTCTGGAGATGCTTATTAAATGAGACATCATGGTTAGTGGGGCATTCTTGTTCAAGCAAGCATATCTGTACCACCAAGGGCATGAACAGTGTCCACCAAGGGCAAAGCGTCCAAACCAGTAAACCCAAGAAAAGTCAGTCACCCCTTTTGACCTCATCATTGCAGAAATGTTACATGAAGTGGCAAGAGAACACAAGACATTTCATTTGTGAAACAACCCCAAAACCCTGCACGAAGTGAGGAAAAACTAACAACACCAAAATGCAAAGGTGTCCTATATTCTATCCTTAAAGGAATACGTTTCTTTAACATTTTGCCTGGCACAAATTAAACCTAGTCTTGCAGCAAATAACATGGCCAGTGGGGACTCTCCACTGCTGGACCCATTCAGACTAGTGCCAGAGTCATCTAAGCTTGGAAAAGCAGCTCTCAGAGCGCAGTCTTCTTTCGTTTGAATGGGTGTGCATTTGAGAATCGACTTTACTTGAATGCCTTTTTATAGTGTCCCTCACTAATGATCTGGGCACAATCAAGAGATCTGTTCCACAAATGATGAATCCGGTGTTAATCTATATAAAGTGGATCAGAATCAATACACCTCCAAGCATTTCACTATAGAGAGGCTGGGTCAAGGTCACAGAAAACAGGACTCGCTTCATAAAGATGCACAAATTTTACCATACTGCAAATAAGATCACAGAATAAGACACTCTCTGTCTCTCTAAATACTGGCCATAACATCAATTGTACATGCAGATGATTCCTTTTTTGCTCATTTGTATTACATTTTTCACATGAGCACCCACAAATCCACTTTGTATGAGAATAAATTCCTTGGTTATATTATATTATGTTATATTATATCATATTATATTCTATTATATATTGTGAACTAATATAATACCTTTCTATTTTTTGGATACATTATATCTTTACCTTTTTTATGCTCTTTGTCTTTGTCCTTGTCTGCCAGATTTGTCTTTGCTCTTGGGCTCTTTTAACAAAGTAAATCTCTCCTGTGTTGCTACTTCATCTTGTAAATGATTGGGATTCATTGTGAAATTGTTCTCAAGACAGAATCACAACATCATGCCATTCATGTGAATGTTATTCTCATCTAATGATTGCAGTCTAATAGTACTGATATGGTGAACATAAGGCACAATGTGAATAATTGAAAACAACAATACATATTATTAATGAATAAACCATTCATTATTCAATATATTAAATGACAGAAACAGTTTTATAGTCAAGATTTTTCTAGCCAGTGCAAAAAATTTAAACACAGTGTTAATCATAACAGCAATTAAAAAAACCTTACGTACACTTTCACATTCATTATCAACGCCCTTGTAAAAGAATAGCAGCACCCAAGGGCATGATAGGAGCTCAGCTCGTTTGCTCCTGTGATGTAATTTTTTTAGCAGTGGTGGTGGGCTTTACTGGAAGAGGCTCACAGTCTCATTACTTGTCTCACTATCAGAGGCAGAGGTAACAACAGGCTGATAAGATGGAGCCCTTCCCGGGGGGGCTGTCATAAGGCGTGATTGGAAAGCGACCAGAATGGATTGCCCTGCTCCCAGCACCTGGGCTCTGTCTGCCTTTTTGGCGCGCATATGACAGGGCAGTAGTTGATGAATGTCCCTCCAG
Organism: Brachypetersius altus; assembly: GCA_037974465.1. NCBI lineage: Eukaryota > Metazoa > Chordata > Actinopteri > Characiformes > Alestidae > Brachypetersius > Brachypetersius altus. Next base: position 20,347 of record JBBPDB010095387.1, read on the forward strand.
GGTGAGTGAGGGAATGGACACTGGAGAAAAAGCAAGCAGAAACTAAATTACTGGTGACAGTTATCAAACAGGTAACGTGTAAAAGCTTTGCTCAGATGATCCTGTTTCCCATGCAGCCAAAGGAAACTTATCAAGAACACAATAGACTGATATTCTTGTAAAATGTGTAATGCCAGCACATCATGAGCACTTAAATTAGAAGCAAGTATGTTTTTACAGCTTATCAGATCACACTGAAATATTTTATCCTGTATTTATACATGCACTTTCCCATGAATCACTTATAATGGGTTTTTCTTATTATGACATTAAGATCAACATCGTAATACATGAGAAATGTTGTCCATGCTGTTATGTCAGTTTGGTCGCTATTTTTACTTTGAAACTTAATGAGTTAATTAGGCTAATTGGTGTGGTTACTCCATTGAGTCTAAACACCACAAATCACAGAAGGTCATTTATAGTCAGGTGTTTCATCATTGTATTTTCTTTTGCTTTAATTTCAAAATTGTTACAGCAGTTTCAATTTCTGCAGTGTTTAATTTAGATACATAGAACCTCCTCCACACTGGGGTGCAGAGCGGATTAGCTGGCTGATTGGGCTGAAATATTATAAATAGCATGTTTAGAATAGCTACAATGGGAAGGGTCATGAACATACATGGTCGATCATGTTTGTAATATCCATTTCTCAAGGTTATCATGTTAACATCAACAGTCATCAAGGCATAATTAAAAATATAATTACTCTTGGACAGTTGTTGATCGCTACACTGACACATTAGCAATGCGACAACTACATAAAAAGTGACTGACCTACCCCAGGGTTAAGGATCTATTTATAGAACTTTTCATAAAGAGCTATTTCTTGAAAAGGATTATTTTATTTGAAAGTGGTGTTTGAAACTGTGGCCTAAAACTTTATGGTGTTATGCAATAATTTGTAGGCTAGCATTATATATGTGTCAGTCTCATCAGTTTTACAGAATTATTTTAATATTGCTTTCATGTTTCCATTTGCTGATGATCTCTCACTACAATAAACAGAATACATTGCATACACATCATACAGCTATTGGAAATACCTGTGGTGGCAACTAATCCTGACCTTTAGCCTAGCCACTGAGCCACAGGCCAATACATATAACAATGCTAGCATTATTGTAACTCTTATTTTGTTCATGAAAATCAAATTGTAAAAAAAACACAGTTTCTGTCTTTCTTCAGTACAAAAAAGAGGTTTTAGCCAGAGAAAAGATATAAACTGATATAAGTTGTCCACATGACAGAATGCTGATCTGTGGTTTTCCTCATCTGATAAGGTGAAAAGAGTTGGTTCTTAAACAGCTATAGTTATATTTGTCATTTAAACTCTAAACTGAATGGTTAGCAAGGCTTTCATTTATTTCAGAAAATCTTTCACAGCACTCATCATACATTATTTGATTTGCATGTTATTTGGAGCAAGATTATAATAGTCTAACATAGTCCAAGGCTACATTAGGCTTAAAACTAGTGTCCTTTCACAGGCATTCGTTTGTGCCTTTAAACTCTGCTTATTCCTAGGGATTCCTCTGCCTCCAGAACCCTTACCACGGTGCATCCTCATCCATCACTCCAGCAGCAGGCAGGACAGGGGGTTTTCAAATTCAAATTGCCTCTTGAGGCCTTTAAATGCATCAGCCTGGGCTCATAACACTTCATGGCTTACAGCCATATGTGATTCAAACTACTAAGAGTCAATAGTAGGATGCTGTTACACTATCAAAGCAATGGCAGGAGGTGTTATGAGATTCCAAAATTAATTCCAGAATTCCAGATTTAGATCAGACATAAACGTAGATAAAGAAAACCCAGTTAAACAAGTAAGATACATTTTAAACTTTTTTTTAAATGTGCCAAATGTGCCATTTGTGTACAGAGGAAAATGATCTAATATTCCATATCTGTGAATGGTAAAAGTATGGGAACCTCTTGGATTAGCAGTTCATCCAGCAGACACCAAGCAACATTTTTTAAGCTTCCTGTCTTTTAGTGAACATGTTTGATATGTTCTAGTAGAAATTAGGGGCATAGTAATGCATCAAAAAATCATGATAGGCAATGCAAAATGCACTAATGTGCATTGTGGAGAATAGGCAATCTATTAACCTTGACATTTGATGCTATTGCTTTGTATATAGTATTTAATTGATACTATATGGATCCAGGTCATACATTACTCTCCTTCGGTCAGAAGTATATTATGCCACAACTGAAGACAGCCGCCATTTTTCTTCATATTAAATATTAAATAGTGAAACCAACATGAATCAAATGAAATTGTGAGCTTAGTGCATTGTTACATTCCTAGACGAAATCGGGGATTCTGGTTGCTCATGGACTCCCATTAGGAAGCTGGGAAAAAAGCTGAGATGACTTCTCTTACCCTGCACATTATTCTGCATCCTTGGTGTCTGGGGCACCACTTACCCAGAGCAAAGCAAACTGTGAGAGTTCAAGTAATGGCTTTTATGGGCTTTATTTAGATAGCACAGGATCTTAGAAGGTTTTCAAAGAAGTGCTTTGAGTTTACTGTAAGGTAAAAGGCTTGAATATGGTTGCAGGGCCAAAGAGAGACATTATTCCATAACTTGAATTGTATTTGTCACAGGTAAAACACATTCTTTTCTACTCAATACAGCCTTTAGAAACATTTCTTAAAGAATTGTGACAGTGTCCTGTCCCCTCCCCTGCCCAGGTCCTACAGTCTGGTCTGTGTGTGTGTGTGTGTGTGTGTGTGTGTGTGTGTGTAGATATATATTTAAACTTGGTCATTTGTGTACAGAGTAAAGTGATCCAATATCATTATATATATATATATATATTGCCATACCCCCTGTATTTCAGTCTGTGTTTGTGTATTCTTTGTAAAATATCTGTTGGTTAATGCTGTTCTTTGTTATGTTCTTGTAATCCTGCCTTTTTGAAACGCTTGGTGTTCTGATTTGTTGCTATTTTTGAGTCATCCCTGAAACGGTGTTTTTGTTACTTGTCTTTTTTGCACTCAACCTTTTGGATCCCGCAATTACATCCTGTCTACATCAACCCCCACTAATTACAATAATTTATGTAATAACATTGTTGCTGTCATATGTCCATATAACTCTATTTTCATGCATTTTTTGTGGAACTTGCTTATTTCAGTTTTCTATGTAATAATCTATTACATTTGATCTAACAATATCGTAGTGCTCCACAGATTCTTAATAAGGCCATAGTATATTGATGCTCCTTTCATACAAAACTGCCATCATGTATACAAACACCCCCCTGTCCATAAGTAAGACATTCAAAGTGTCACACAGTGGTTTGCGATGCAGAAGCTGCACATTAATTTTTATAACTATGGATGGTGAGAGTGATCGGCTGGGACTATGACAAAGGCATGGCTTTTCATTCCTAAAGCGTTCCTCTGATGTTATGGGGATCAGCCCCTCAAGAAGGGGAGAAGTGTACTAAGGGTACTGTGAAACGAAAGCTAAACCACAAGCCTCTTTTAGGATTTGTCTTCATGTACATAATTTAAACAAATCTCTGATGCTCTTTTAAAACATGTTCAAACATGTATGAAATCAAACTGAGAGGGACAGAAGGAACACATTAATCCACTGCAGCATAAAGTGCAATAAAACCAAGGGCATATGACTGAGTTTGATGTTGGGATTGGGGCCGCATGGGACACATTTGCATCATCCCATCCCATGAATATATATATGTACATCTAAAAGCAGATTCCAACGTAGCTCTGACAGTAACAAATGTGTATGTAGGGTGGGGAAAAACTACAGCACACATACATACTGGAATCACAATAACATCAAAAATATCAAATATCAATATCTATATTTGTGTTTATTATTAGACCAGTCCATCAAAAGGTCAATTTGTCACCAAAACAGTTTACTGTTATCTAGAAACCACTTCTGACTTTTCATACTGAGGAAATCAGGCTTTAGCTGGACTGAATCCCAGCCTAATGATACAGTATGCTACTTCTAACATCACATGGGGCAGCTGGTGGTCTAAAGGTCGGGGCATTATCCCAGCAATCAGAGGGTTGTTGGTTTGAATTCCAGGACTTCTAATGGCACCACTGAGGTACCAGTTGGTAGCAGCCCACTGCTTAACTTGGTGATTTGGTTAATGCAGAGAAAGAATTTTGCTCACACTGTGTGCTGTGCTGTAGTGTGGGAAAAGTAAAAGTGTACACACTCCCAGTAAGTAAGGGTGAAGAGGAAGGCTCTATAGGGGGTATAATAGTATTAATTGATCTGAGAAACTGACAGTGAACAGGCAGTCTATCCTCTGTTCTCCATAAAGATGGTTTTATTTTTTTAGCACCACTATCCTATAATGAAATGACAAAACAACTGAGAAAGAAAACAACTGGACTGAGGCAAGATTAACATTTTTTGAGAATTTGAGCAAAGTTAACATTAACTTAACTTAACTTAACCTAAACCTTCATAGTCTGTTAGCTAGCTATTGCTAATATACAAGGTTATGGAATTCTAAATGTGTCATCAAACAGCAACATGTCATTCAAACCCAGTTTGCTGGTTTAATAGTATCCATTAATGTCTTTAATAATGTTTGGAATTTTGGTACAGAAGGTAGTAATCACTTGACTGTCTGAAGGGGAATTGCCTTTCTTGAATTTCTGATTATTTCAGATGGTGAGGTGTGAATCAAGTCTTTCAGAGTGGGCTGATGTGAAATTAATAAAGGAGAAATTCTAGAGAAACTTCACTGTCACGGTCTGGTCAGTGGCCGGTTAGGGCCACTGCTTTTTGGTTAATGTTTCTAGTTTGTTCTGTTTCTGTTCTATGTTCTGGGGGGGCTTTTATTTCAAAGAGTGTTCTGGGGTTTGCTTTGGTTACGTGTCTGTTATGTTTTCCTGTGTCATGTGCTTAGTTGCATCTGTTTTGTGTTAAGGTCTTGATGTCTCTGTGTATTTAAGTCTGTCTGGGTTAATCCCTCCCCATGTGTCCTGTGTCCCGTTTCCTGTTTATTCACGTTCCTGGTGTCTGGAGGCCCGCATGCCTGTTTAAGTTCCGTTTTGTTTTTCTGTTTGGCTTAAATGGACGTCTGCCTGCCAACCTGGTCCTTTCTCCGAGGTAGCTCCGGATTGGGGGTTAGCCCCCCCTCCCGTGACATTTCACAATGTCTATAAGTCATATATAGCCATTTTTATTAACTGTACAAAACCATAGATGGACATAAAGGAAACACATACCTTCTGAGTTTAAAAGTAATATGAATAATTGTAAAATATTGTTAAATCTATATTTACTTATTAACCTACCATGAATGCATTCATTATTTCATAACTATTTTAAAACAATGTATTGGATGTAATGTATCAATGTAATGTATCAGGCAGTGTATTCTTAACCATTCCATGTAATAAAGCCCTGTACTGTAACTTACAGGGCATCAGAGTGGACATAAAAAGGAAAAATAAAATTTCCATTTTTGATAGAAGAGTTTAATTTACAAAACACTATGTACCATTCGCTGTTTAGTCCATCTAATGGAAACTAAGCAAAAACAGCATAGTAGGGAGTTCCCTGTTGTGGTGATGTAACATAAAAAAACAATACCTTTACATACATCTCTTTGGCCTACAGTAATTTGGCTCCACTCATGATTAAGTAATATGGAATGTTTTTGGATTGAACCACAGCATAAGGTAACCAGTTAGAGCTAATTAACAAAAGAGGGTCTGTTCTGCTCAAAAGTAAGAAACTGTCATCAATTGTTAAATAATGCCAAAAACACATTATAAGCAGACCTATATGGAAATTGTCCCTTAAAATGACATGTGCTTCCTATCAATTTGAAAAATTTTGTAGGTTTCTGTAGAACAGAGCTTTTCACATGAAATCACTTCTAATGACAAATATTATGTAGCAATTTTGAGTTGTCCATAACAGAGTAGGGGGCAGTAGTAATGGCACATTACAGTACTGCAGGGAGTATTTGTGAGGAGTTCAAGAAGTTGGAACGTCTTACAGATTTCCAGTGTAATGAGGTTATGTATATCTAGTGTACTTTGCAAATCGCCTTAGCAAGCATTCACAGAAGC
>JBBPDB010097058.1:0-26377 GCA_037974465.1 Brachypetersius altus
CACACACACACACACACACACACACACACACACACACACACACACACACACACACACACACACATACACACAGATTCCTGGAAACAGTGGTTTATTTACAAGCTTTACATAAGCTTTCACTGTTCAGATTATGTTATTGAAAACACTTTTTTCCATGTTCAGTTTCCAGTCAGGATCCAACCCATTATAAGGTGACAGTTTACTACAAAGGAAGCAAAGTCTTAGAGAATCTGGTGGAGAACGAAGCGGGTTTCAGATTAGTGTTCAGGTAAGAAAGTTTTAACTGTGCAGATTATATTAGAATATATTATTTTGTCCTTGCTAAGTGATTTATGAGTAACTCTGTGCCTTCTTTAGGAATGACCACAGGCTAATGGTAGATGGCCTTTCAGTTTTGGTACTGCCTGATACTGACTCCATCCTGGACCAGACTCAGGCCAGATCAACCAGTGATATCCTGGCTAATCTGGGGGGTCTGGAGGTCAGGAGAAAAAGTCACGAAGGAAAGTTGTATGGTCATCGCTGGGGCGAAAGTCGTATCTACTGGGGTCTGTGTAAACATGAGAGGGGTACTGTAACCAGACCGCTTTCCAAAAACCAGCCAGAGCCCATCTACTTTTTCAAAGAATTCTATGCAGGTGAGCAAATCTTTTTGGGTTTTGGGTTTTCGAGACGCTTTTGACCTGAAACTAAACCTATTTAGAGGAAAGATTCATGTGTCCTGGTAGTTAGGGAGGTGCCCCTGTGATCAGAAGGTTGTGGGTTCAAATCCCAGGACTGCCAATGGCACCACTGAAGTGCCCTTGAGCAAGGTACCGTCCCCACACACTGCTCCCCATGCACTGCGTAGCTGGTTCCCTACTGCTTCACTTGGTGAATAGGTTGCAAAGAAAGAATTTCACATAGAAAAAAACTGACAGTGTAAAAGTTTAGCAATATCAGAGAAACACAGCAGGAATGTATGGTTAAAAGCTCAGCCATACATACTCATGTGGCTCACAATGAATGGTAAATAATGCTAATCTGTGCTTTCATTCCCTATTAGCAACATTAGCATTACTGACTTAAGCATTCCTTTAATGAGATGATGTGTCTCTCCACTAGGTTTAATAGAGTACATGCAGAAGCCTGGTACACCGTCCCCTTCATACACGCTCTACTTCTTTCTGGGACAAAATTGGCCTGACCCCAAAAACAAACCATGGGAGAAGAAGCTCATAATGGTGGAGGTAAGTATGACTTTCACTCTTTCCCTACAGCATTCCTTGAGCTCTATGTCTTCACACTCCTTCTCTTCTGGTCCTCTTCACTCGTCAGGTGGTTCTCACCTCGCTGGAGAAGCTGAAGCTGATGGCCGTAGCGAACGGCGCCTCTTCATTACAGTCCGATGAACTGCAGCTTTCACTAGAGCAGATGATGGATATGTACTGAAAGCACATTTAGGGTCAAACTACTGGAGGGGAGGACCTGGAATTATGCACTTTGGACTGCTCTACAATGATTTTGCCTCTGATATCTCCGAGGTTTGCTACAAAATTAATCTAGCTAACGAGTAATGGAAGCCTAAAACTGCTGCAGCATCCCTCAGAAGAGCAGATTTTGAGCCACATCTTGTCTTTTTTGTCCACCACGTGTTGCCATTGTGCAATATTTTTAAGAGCTTTGAGTAACGAACTCTATTTCTGTACAGTTGTGTTGCAGGAAAAGCTCAATTGCTTGGTTTGGTGTCATTATTAGCATTGTACACAATGCATTTCTGCTTGGCTTCCAGCACTCTTTGGCTACATTAGCCTCATAGCTTGAAAACAAAATTAGCAAATGTTGATGACATGTGAGGTTAGAGGGGAAAATCATGTGTACTTGATCTTTTGACCAAATCATCACTTTAAGTGTGAACTGACCTGTGTTCATTGAGGTAGAAGTGTTTACTTGTATTGTTTTCGAAGACAAACCACAGGTTTTTTTGTGGTTGTTCTTTTTGTTTTGATAAACTTTTATGGCATTTGTATGTTTCTTAACGCTTTACTGAAGGGTAGCCTTCATGACACCTTCATAAGACCTTTTGGAAACAACTGAAAATAACATTAGCGTTTATAAAGGTTTATTACCACAGATGTAATTTCTAATAGGCTGCTTTTGTCAGCTATGCTCTAGAACAGGCATGTCCAAAGTCCAGCCCGCAGGCCAATCGCGGCCCGCTGTCAGCTTTCATACAACCGGCGATTTCGGTCTTACAATGTGTTATTTATGGTTCGCTAGCTCTGTCAGTATAAATTAATCATAAAACTTAAAAAATGTAATTCCACTTTTCACCATTCGGTGGCAGCACCATTCTAATTCTATCTGGCTCTGCATCCGTGCCGCAAACCCTCCTCCACTCATTTCTGCCATGGTGACTGCAAAGAAAAGTAGAAAAGTTGACAGTGAGGGCCACCGCTTTCAGGAACAGTGTGAATTACAATACTTCTTCACTGAAATCTTTTAAGATTTATAAAGAGATGGTTGCCTAAATTAACTTGTTTTAAACGTTAATAACAGACCAATTTGCATTACTTGAGACGGAATTGGGCTTTTAAAGTTGTTCAAGTCTGCGCTAGTGGCTTATATTTGGTTACATTGCCATTTGAAAAATAATGATAATCGTGACAATGAAAATAGCTTTATAACAGTGTGCATTTATGTAACGTTTGTGGTTAAAAATGTCAGAAGTAACTACTGGCCCCTGGGCATCTTCACTTCATCAAATTTGGTCTTCTTGGCAAAAACTTTGGACACCCCTGCTCTAGAACATGTAACAACACATGCTTGTTAGAATAAGCTTTTATAAATGTCTATATAGGTTAATATCAGTTGTTATTAAACTCATATGTGGGTGTCATGTAGCTTTATGAATCTTTCAGTAAATCCTTACTGTCTTTTCATTGATAGCATTTTTTGGATGAAATAAATTCGGTATTAACGAAACTGGAGCTAAAGTAAAAAATGTTCTTATTACGGGTGTAAAGCTGGATTGTTGGAATCATTGCTTTAGTGTTGCACTGAATTTACTTGATTGCCCACATTTGATTGCTTTTCTGTAAAGTGGCAGTATAATAAATGCATGCTGTTCTTTTTCTTTAATGATAATTTTAATACATAACGAGTTTTCACAGAAATACAAACAGACCAGGACAGTTTATCTTGTACATTTCTGCATAATTAAGTGGTTAAATCATTCAGGGTGGGACTGGTGTGAAAAGCTCCATTACAGACAGGGTTTGTTATGGTGTGTAACTTAGCTAGCAGAAACTTGGTAAAAAGCAGGTGCTGGGATTTTAGTTCAGCTTTATGGGTATTTACATATACAGCATTTATCAGACACTTTTATGCAAAGCGACTTCCATTAGCTACGTACAGGGGACAGTCTCCCTGGAGCAACTTGGGGTTAAGGATCTTGCTGAGGAACCCAATGGTGGTGCTGAAGGCAGGATTCGAACCCATGGCCTCTTGGTCCGGAGGCAGGTATCCTACCCACTGAGCTACCGCCACCCCTTGTGGATGTAGACTACTTGAGCACTGCTGTACATCACTCTGGATAAGAGCGTCTGCTTAATGCCATAAACTTGAACGTAAACAGAAAATCATGAAGTCAGAATTCTTCACAGTGGTGGTGATCAGAACCAGATATCTGCAGAGATATGTGGCCGGCTTGAATTGGTCCACTAGAACGTTCCTTATGCTCCACCCCCCACTCAAAAAGAGAACTAACATTTTATACTATAAAGATAGATACTTTATTTTTTCTTTTAAAAATAGTTTTGAGTAAGTGTAATGTTTTCAATCAATGTACAACCTACCTTTTTTGGTTTTATATGTTCTTAAGGCCCCCCAGCCCAACAAGTATACTGTGTTTTGGCCCTCAAAAGAAAAGGAAAGCTTGGGCACCCCTGCTCTAAAAGCTCCGTTATGAGGCACGATAGTCCCTAAAGAAAACTAAATCAGTTTAGATTTACTATTTTACCGTAATCAACATCCCATATAAACTCTCAGAAGACATGTAGGTTCACTGGGGGTTGATAATGAAAATGGCTATATTTGTGTTGGAGACAAGACGTTTGGTTTCATTCACCACCACTATAAAGAAACCTGAAGGTCTACAAAGAACCATGTCCCACCAAACCCACTCTGTGTACAGCTCAACCACAGAATTATGGGGGAATTTTGAAAAATTGGTAGGTGTTTGGTTCATTTTTGAGACAAAGTAAATAAAAATAACAACATGAATGTTTTCGTACAAACACACCTAATCTCTGAGACCATACAAGCTACTTACTTCTAGTAAGACTGCTAGCATTTTTAATACAAACAGGCTAAGACAGCTTTTACACTGGAATTATATTCAAACTAGCCCTGAATCTTATTAATGTCAACATATGCAGTTATTTCCCTTCCATTTTTTTGAAGGGTCATCCAGTCCAGTCTTTACTCCACTCTCTCCAAGTCGCCCGTGTCTTCTTCATCCAACCCCTCTTCTTCCACTGTGAGGTCCCTGGGGCCTGTCAGAGGTGTCAGCTGACCCTGAGCATCCAGTCCCAATGCCTGAATCACATCGTCCCTGCCACAGAGATTGAGAGGACAAGGAATAGTTCTTCCCAAAGATTCAAGTCATCTGAAATTATTCATTCCTTCTGAATCATTCATCAACTGACTAGCCAAGCGCTTCCTATAAATGCATTTGTCCAAAGCAACTGTCAGTCGAGCTTAACTGGGGTTAATAGTCCTGTAAAAATACATCACCAAAAAGTCTCTCTAACTGCAGAATTGAGATGTGATTTAGGACACAGTATGATTTAATGTGAACGTTTTTACAGGTAAAGGTGTAAGTAACTACTGACTTCTAGCAATGCTAGCAATGTTAGCCTTATAGCAAGTTTGAAACTAAAGAAGCAAAATTGGGTCTCCAAACACGTATCAGCTGATGAACTACACTTGGGCTCAGGGGAGGGCTATATACATTTTTATTGCAAACTCAGCTTGTGCCAGTATTAAAAAAGACTATTATCTGCATGGTCATTTCTTACTCTTACACACATCAATATGTTTAAATGTTGACTTTCATTCAAGTACATTTTGGCTTCATACTTCCACTTTAAATTGAGTAATATTTTGAGTCAGAACTGAAATTAAAGTGGGCCTCTTTTGGTCTTCAATTAATGTTAGTCTTGTGAACAAGGATTGTTTTTCATTGGCTTACTGAGGCACAACACAGCTGGTTTTGCTGTAGTGTGCTGGTATGTGCAGCTGCCCTCACTTGGACAGTTTGTTGATGAGCTTAACGAGTCTGCGGGCCTCCTCCTCTTTCTCCTCCTCCGTCATCCCCTCCATCGGGTCAGGCTGCTCCTCCTCCACACTCCCTGTTACCGGGTTTATACGCCCTTTCACCTGGCGGTACTCCTCCGTATCTGAATCCGAGTCGCTGGAGTACTGCATCCCTGACGATATGCCCTTAGACCTCTGGCCTCCCAGCAAACCCCGTGTAGCCAAGAGGCCCGCGGCATTACCGTAGCCAGTGTACTTCACAAAGCGCCTAACTGGACACAGAACACAACAGCAATAAGTTGTTCAAAATAGCCCAGTCCACAAAAGTAAACTGAGCTCCCATTCCTCATTTTTGTGATGTCACAAAACCATTTTAAAAACAAAAACACCTATTCAGGCCTACAGCAGTTTAGCCCTGACTTCAGTGTGAATTTCTGAATGAAGTTCAATACCAAGCTGCCAATCAAGACAGAGCCTATTTATATATATCAGTACTAAAAACACAGTAACACAATGTGCTTGTTTTAATTCTAAGGGATAAAGAAAGGTTGGAAATTGGACGTGTAGAAATGAATGACTTGAAAAGAATGAGATTTCAGGGAAAAATATGACAGAAGGAAAATGGAGGTTAAAGACCCTTTAAACAATATTTAGACCTCGAGGGGTGAAATCAGTTTACTTTGATCCCTGTAGTACCATTTTCCTTGCAGAGCACAAACAGCAGGTCAGCGGCGCAGTGCTTCAGCTCCGTGTCTAGGTGGGTCATCAGTCTAACCAGACGGCTCTTTATTGTGGTGCCCTGCTCCGGCCTCACACTCGCATCCCTTAATGGTGGCAGGATCTGACAACATTTAACATGCAGCATGAGGATATGACCACTTTAACAATTTTACTCTCTCTGATTAAATACAAAATATTTGTATGGTTTCTCCTTTAATATACCGTTTCTCTTTATATATGCACCCCTCAGCCATTAAAACCACATTAATATTGCGCAGGACCACGTTGTGCCAATAAATTAGCCCTGAATACTCAAATCACGGGTTCCACAAGACTTCTGAAGGTATACTGTGGTACCTGTACCAATACGTTACCAGTGAAACGTTAGTTGTGAGGTTGGGTCTGCACGGATCTACTAGTTTGTCCAGCAAATTCCACTTAAATTAATCTGGAGGCCAACACCTCAAACAATGTTGACAGTGTGGCTTAAAAGTAACCACTGCCATTAGGGAACACTATTGCCATGAAATTTTGGCCTGCAGCAATGTTTAGGTAGGTGGGACGAGTCAAAGTAACATCCACATCAATGTAGGACCCAAGGTTTTCCAGCAGATCATTGCCCAGAGCATCACACCACCTATAATGTCTCAAATTTCTCCCATACTGTCTCCTGGTGCTCTCTCTTCCCAGGTGAGTGACACACACCCTGGCTTCACAGGATGTAAAAGAAAATGTGATTCATCAGACCAGGCTGCCTTCTTCCTTTGCTCCATATTCCAATTCTGAGGTTCATGTGATCATTGCAGGTGCTTTCAGTGGGGACGAGGGACAGTATGGGCACTCTGACTGGTCTGCAGCAAGCTGTGACAGATTGAACCTTTTCAGAAGTTTGTGAGACTGCAGTTCTTCTCTGGGACAATACCAGACAGGCTAGCCTCCACTCTCCACGTGCCTCAATAAGCCTTGGGCGTCCGATTCAGCCATCCGTCTTTGCAGTAGATGTCCCGGACCACAACCGGACCACTACCGACCCGAGACGAATGCCGACCAACCAGCTGGAGGGAATCTAAGTAAAACTCGGGGTAGTGGAAGAGACGAGCAGTGCTGTGTTGAGAGACGGGGCGTGAGTACGGCTGAAGGTCTGTGAGTAAAGTGGCAGTCGGAGGATGAGCAGGGGCTCACAAAGGGGCTGCAAACAGTTGGACAATCTCGTACAGGGTGTGGCTGATTTGAGTTCTCCAAAACAAATGAAGTATTTTAGTTACTTCACTTAAAAAAAAAAAAAAAAGCCTTGGGCGTCCATAACTATCGCTGGTTCACCAGTTGTCCTTCCTTGGACCACTTTTGGTAGGTACTGACCACATCATATCAGGACCACCCCACAAAACCTGCCATTTTGAAGATGCTCTGCCCCAGTCATCTAGCCATCACTGTTTGGTCATTGTCAAGTGTCTGAGATCCTTACGCTCGTCCATTTTTCCTACTTCCAACATCAACTTCAAGAACTGTGTAATGTTATCATCAATGTCATTCACTACACCTGACGGTTTCTTTAATGCTGTGGCTGATCAGTGTATTAAAATAATAATAAGCCCAACTGAGTTATGATCGTGAATTCAACTTTATCAATGGGATATTTCAGAAAATGCTGCTGCCAGCTTTTGCTATTCAAAAAATCACAAATGCATGCATATAAATCACAAATGCATGCATATAAATGCAGTGGTAGTAAATGTTTCTATTGCCTGTTGTCTGAGGTAGCGGCGTGTTCCTCTGTGTGCTCGGGAGCACTCTGTGAGCAGATTCAGCACCGGAGTCAGCCTCTCCTTCACCTTGTGACCCTGCACAGTCAACATCACACACTTTATCACTTGTGCTATGAGTAACAGTCGCTCTTTTCTCTTACAATTGGCCCAGACAGTATGATATCACATTACGTATATTTACATCAGTATACTTTTCTGACTGTGTGAAGGGTGTGCTCATCAGTATGAGAATTTGTGTGGACCATAAAAACAGATTTGGACTATTGAGAGCCTGTAAACAACAACACCCAGTGTAATATATATAATTGGATGGCAGCACTTTATGACATCATTATATTAATTATAATATATAACATTAATCACAAAAAAAAAAGCTTAAAAAATTAACTGATTAAACGTATACCGTGGTGACTCTTTAGGAGTATCATTATCTGCAATTCATGCAAGAAGAAATTTTTGTATCTTTGGATTCATGGGCATTGGGAAGCATTTTTAAGTGGGAAGGACTGGCTCAAAAATATCACCTCAATGCAAAGCATTTAGGAGCTAACCCTGCAGTCCAAGCCAGCATAGCCCCACATACCAGCGCTGGTGGCCAGCCACTATACTACATCTGTCAAAGCTAAATCCTATTTAAATTCCTGGCTAACGGTCTAAGTACTGCCTTTGTCGTTGGGAAACTGTGAGTTCGAAACCTGTGATGCTATAGAAAATTATTTTAAATGACAAATAAAACTGTGATTGACAGATTTGGACTTTTCCTAGTACAACACCATAGAAAAATGTACATTGTGATTTGTAACGAATTGTAAATTATTCTCTGTCACCGTTTCCAGGCTTTTCTCCAGGTATGTGAGCAGGGAGTGTACACAGTCCATGTTAACCCCATCAATCTGCTTCGAGTCTGGGCGCAGTGGCACACACAGCAACACGTCCAGACAGCTCAAGGGCAGCGCAGACAGCAGGTTCACAGTGTGTCTGACAGGAAGAATGACAGAGAGGCTAAAATGTTGCAACATGTTGCGAGCAGATACTGGAGCAGCAGATTTTCCTTCACTCACCCCTTCAGCTCATCAGTGTCCTCTTCATCACAGCTCACCATCAGACAATGACGCAGGACCACAGCCAGGTGGCGATAGAGAGCCGCTTCTTTCTGACAGAGTAAGACACAGATATTGCTGAGGTAGCTATGGGTTAGTGTGAAAATATCAGGGATGTCCCAGTTTGAAATGAAATATACTATATGGATAAAAGTATTGGGACACTTGTTTTTCAGGGTTTGGACTAGGCTCATTACTTTCAGTAAGGGAAACCTTAGTGCTTCAGCAGACCAAGACATTCTGGACAACGCCATACTTCCAAATTGGGGACACAGTTTAAGGAAGAACATTTTCTATTCCAGCATGACTGTGCCCCAGTGCACAAAGCAAGCTCCATAAAGACATGGTTGTATGAGTTTGATGTGGAAGTCTTGACCCTGACCTCAACTAAATCCAGCACCATTGGAATAAACTGGAATAGAGATTGCGAGCCAGGCCTTCTCATCCAACATCAGTCCCTGACCTCATAAATCCTCTACATAATGGATGGGCACAAATACCCACAGAAATAAATCTTGTGGAAAGCCTTTCTACGTACAGTAGGGGTTGTTATAGCTCTAAAAAAGGAGGAACTCCATATTAAAGGCTACGTATTTTAATTACTTTTGTCCATATAGTGCATCAGTATCAGAGCAGATCAATTTTAAGAGATCAGCTGAAAGCAAACAGCTGTGGAATGATTTACCATTAGATATCAAAACATGTTATGAAGTTTATAATATAGAAGTGAAATATCTACAAAAATATAAAGACCGAATGAACAGATTGGAACTCAACTGGAGCATTCCTGTGTAAATATGGGCGTTCCTGCTGACATGCACTAACCTCATCCGGCTCCTGGGTGTGTATGCTGCATGTGATGTTGAATAGAATCTTTAGGGCCTCTTGCGCTCGCAACGAATTCTCCACAGACACAGGGTCCGCAGTGGGGTCCAGTGCCACTTCATATGGCTCCTTCCATTGCACCAAGACACAGCGCTCCAACACCGCCGTCAGCACTTCTACCCCTCCCTCCTGAAAACAGGACTAATTCTGTAAGAGCAAGGCACTGAAAAGGAATAGTTCAGCAACACATCCACTGGGCCAGATTTTGCTTCTTTAGTTTAGAACTGAAGCTACAAGACTAATGTCGCTAACACTAGAAATCAATATTCATATAATTTATTTCTGTAAATACATCCCCAAAACTTCCCTGGAGATCTCAAACCCCATCCAGCTCTTCATTAAGGTGAAGCAGACTTGTGGATGTGGTTTAGGACACAGCATGACTTGATCTATGACTTGACCATGATCCATAAAAATAAACTAAACTTCAGACAACACCAGGACTGCTCTTCCAAAAGCAGGGCTCTTCTTGGCTCCGGTCGGATATTTGTCTATATCAGTGCTCCTGCTATTGAGGTGGTTTGTGAAAACACACCTTCCTGCAGTCAGCTCACAGTAAGTCATACTCTGTCCTAAACCACTTCGAGAAGTCTGCCCCACAATAATAAAGAGCTGGATGAAGTTTGAGAAAGATAAGTTTTGGGGATGTGCTAAAGGAAAAGATTCGACTTCCAGTGTTAGAACTGCTAGCCACCAGTGCTGAATGAAGCAAAGTTTAGACTTCAAACATGATCTTGGCTGACTAGGTCTGGGCCCAGTGGAAAATTGTAATACATTTTATGCTAAACTGTTCCTTTAATGCATAAAATATCAAAAACAAAATTTAATCACAGACCCCAGCACTGCATCAGAGCTGATAATATATGTATCGTTACATCCTTTGATAAATAGAAGCACTTAATACTGTGTACCATTTTTTGTTACTATAAAGAAGAGAGCTGCCATACCAAGGATCCCCTGATATGTATAAAAGAAGCTCAGCTCTACTTCAGGTCTCTGGTACCTGTTTGAGCTGGTTCCTCAGTTCAGGCCTCAAGGCAGTCAGCAAAAACACGAGCCGCAGTTCATAGTACTGGCCACTAGGTGGCGTCGCAGACTGAGTCTCCCGGGCTAGCTTTTCAGTTAATCCACTGAGAAGGCTAAAAAGAAAACATGAAAAATGAAGAATATCTACTTGTCTTTTATATTAAAGTGAATCATTTTGTTGATTGGATTCCTACCTGAGCTCGGCTGCTCTTTCCTGTGCCCAGGCGCTGTTGTAAATTACATTACACAGAATTTTCACAGCCTCTTTATTTTGCTCTTCTTCCCATTTATCGGCTCCTTTCTCCTCCTCCTCTTCATCCTCATCTTCCACCACACTTGCCCTGATGTCCCTCTTTCCCCTCATAAGAGACCTGAACACACTGCTGCGCCGCCGACATTTTTCAACACTAACATTATTAGCCTCCTCACTTTCGTCTGCACTGCAAACCTCGTCTTCCTCCCCATTCAGGTCTTCGCTGGACTCCAGGTCAGACACTGTTCGGATTATGTCTCCGTAAGGGTCAGCCTGGTCGCTCGACTCTACTCGGGGCACAGGGGCTTGGCTGAAGCCAGCTAGCCGGGCCAGTGTGATCAGGGCTGAGTCTGTGAGCAAACGATCCAGGACCTGTTTGTCTCTGGAGAGGATGCGCAGGGTGCGCAGGCAGGCCCGGGTCACTCGGGCATGGGGTTCAGACGGAAGAAAACGGATCAAAGTGGAGGCTAAACTCTGGAATATTATAAAATAAATAAAGAAAAGAAAGAAAAAAAACCACAGCTGGGGTCAATTTCATATATTGTCCAGATGAACTGAATAGGCATGTGGTCTACATTGTCATTTTTTACTAATAGATTGATGCATGTAAATATTGTAACAATTGAAACGCACCATTAATTGAGCTGCAAATTCATTGTTGTCGTGATGTCACAAAAAATGTACATATTTGCACATAACAACCTATTCAGCAAACAGCCAATCAGAAGAGAGTTGTCAATATCTTTCGTTCTTTTAGGGTCCATAGGGCAACAAATCCCCCACATAATATTTTTTGTGATCATGTATATGTAAAAACAGTCATAATTACATAATTTAACAGGCTGGTTTTGTTATTGTGCCTTTAAGATACATGTAAATGACATCTGTTCTGACTGACTGCCCTCATTCAGAAAGTAGTTCTAACATCGGTAGATATCTAGTGAAAAAGTCTCAGAAAGATAAGAATGTAAGAGAGTGCTACTTGTCTCAGGATGATTTCTGGGTCTCCAGAGACTTCATCCTCCAGCTCAGGATCAGGATCAGACACGTAGTCTCGCACTTGATTCTTCCTGAACTGCAAAACAGTAAGAATGGCAGGGTCAGAGATATTCCGAGTGTAGAGTGGGTTTAGTGCAAAATGGTTAATTGTAGAGACTGTTCTTTACACTTTATTTAATATCGACCACCATATGCCTCTGAGTGTTTGTCTTCTGAAATGTTGATAATTATAAAACATGATTCTATGACCCCTTGTTCACCTTGTTGTTTTGGACACTGTAATTTTGGACAATAAAAACTACACCTCTAGCTCCGGCCTCTTTTGTGGCCCACAAAAAAAAAACACACATTAAAGAAAAACAAGAGCTGCACATTAATCCAGTACAAATGTCAAAAAGGCATATGATTCACTGTTTATCTTGAAAGCAGTGTTGCATGACATTTTCATTGTCCTCATGACTTTATAGACACTCACTGGCCACTTTATTAGAAACACTACCTGCTACCACCTACTGTCGGGATGCATTCAGCTGATTACCTGCAGAATTGTTTGTTAGGGTATTTTTAGGGTTAGGGTCAATGTGGCATTACCACAGGGAGCTTAAGGGTACGACATGAATCCAGTACAGGTTTACCTTCCTCCTCTCCCACTCCTCTACATCGAAGAAAAAACACTGTGCATACTGTAACAGAGAGAAACAGAGCACATGAGACAGAAAAATTGTTACCTAGCATCATGGCGGCTGTTTTTGGCAATCTGTCAGGTTCGTTATTTTGACCTTTTCTCATCTGTTTAGTGATTTTATCATATTAAAATACCGATAGTAAACAAAAATTACTCATTTGCATTTTAGCCAAATTAATCTGGCCAACAAGTTCAGAACTGCTGGTAGTACACACTACATGAGCAAAAAAGAATTGGGACACCTGAACATTACACCAGCACTTCCACTTTAAAATGGAGTTGGTTCACTCTATAACAGCTTCCATTCTTCTTGGAAGCCTTTCCACAAAAGTTTGGTATTTCTGTGGGAATTTCTACCCATTCATTCTGTAAAGCATTTATGAGGCCAGGCACTGATGTTGGACAAGAAGACCTGGATCACAATTTCTGTTCCAGTTCATCCCAAAGATGGACTTTGTTTTGTACAAAGAGGGACAGTCATGCTGGAATAGAAAAGGTTCTTCTCCCAAATTGTGTCCACAAATGTTGGAAGCATGGTGTTGTCTAAAATATCTTGGTATGCTGAAGTATTAAGATTAAGCCCTTCACTGGTAGTAGAGGGTCTAGCCCAAACACTGAAAAACAGGCGTGTCCCAATACTTTTGTCCATGTAGTGTACCTGCCATACAAAACAACCATTGCATGAAAGCACATGAAATCTGCCGTTAGTGGTTTTAGAGCCACGTGTGAAATCCGGTAAGCCAGTAATAATAGGAAGATGCTGAGAGGCCTGGTTCTAGCAACACTAGCATGTTGTGGTGTGAGATGTTATAAAAGCCCCGTTAGCTTGTTGTGTAATAGCGTGAGTTACAGTAATCGACCAAGGGTTATTTTTTATAGTACCTCTTTATTAAATTGCTGTAGCTGAATCCTCAGTCCATCGTGATCATGCTGTTTGATGCACTCGATAATCCTTTCCACATCCATAACTGCACGCACACACATCAAATGATTAGCACGTTTAATGAAAATGAATTAAACACATTCAAAAATACCACAGAATTCAAAAGCAAGCTCTACCACGAATAAAGCCTTTTTATTTACTATTGAAAGCCAGTGAACCTATACGTGTCTTCTGAATGTTTATATGAATTGTGAATGACGATAAATGATTGTTGTGCAATCTCTTACCAGGTTTAAATAGCTATCTTTATGTGTATCACTATGCATTATTTTGCTAGGACATGCAATAGTCTAGCATGGTGGCAAGCATAGATTTTTGTTCCAAATATGTTTTTGGCAATTGGTCAGGGTCATTATTTGGACTGGTGTAAATGGGAGCTGAATAATTTTATGTGAAAAATGTTATCATGCGCAATTGTTTTACCATTTGTGTAAAAATCACTACTTATGTCAATATTACTGATCTCCTAACCACCATTTGTGTAATTACAATACACTTAATTGTAAATTACTCATCTATAGTATTTATAACCAACATTGTGTTTATACCATAAAATATATCTTTATTTGATTTATTTAGACTATATGTTATTTTGTTTTTGTCTCTGTATCTCTGTGTGTCTATGCAGTCACAATATAAGCAATTTAGACCAATAAAGTTTTCTGATTCTGTTTCTAAAATAGTGGCAAATTTGAACTAAATTTGAACTAATGGAACATTAATGGAACAAATAAAAATAAATAAATGGGGCTCATCTTTAAGTCAAGCTAGTATACACACAAATGGTTTGTTTAATTTTATTTTATTGTAATGATCAATAAAAAAGAAATTCTCAATCAGAAAGATAATTTCACAAAACAGAATTGCTTAAAGTGTCTAGAAATAGTTCAAAAATGTATTTAGCAAAAATTATTAAATCCTTTCTAATAAAATATTCTGATCCTTCTTACAAGCTCATAGTTTCATTTCTTACCTTAGAGCAGCGGCCAGGTTCTGTTCAACACTGCTGTCCAGTGGATGTTATTTTCATCAGCTTAATAGTTCTGCTGGTGTTTCCTTCCCTTTCCACCTCTCTCTATCTCTCTCTACTGGTCTCTCTCTCTCTAATCCTGGTATGCATTAGTTGCTATAATCCTTTAATGGCTTTTTGCATCATCTCGTCTCTCTGACCCCTCAACCTTCTCCAACCAGATGACAGCAGTGACACATAATAGCCACAAGAGGGCGCCAGTACAATTATAAGGTCTATAAAGAAGCTTTAAAGAGGCGTAAAAGGTAATTACGCTCTAAAGCCAATTTATTGGATTTAAAACTGAAATATATCGCATTGTAATGACAAATGCCATCACTCCTATAACTTTCAATACTTCTAATACAAAATTGTATGTTGTTTTGTGGTGCAGCTGTGCTATAGATGCACATGCTGTAAAACAGTACTGCCATTTCGGTCATTTCAGAACAAGTCTGTTGCTGTTTTATTACCAGCCTCTAGTGTGTGCGTGTGTGTGTGTGTGTGTGTGTGTGTGTGTGTGTGTATGCTATAGGTATGTAAACATTATCACAGGTGTTTTATTTTACACTGTTCACTCCTCTGTTCATGTTCAAAGCTCAAGGTTTAAAGGTTTTATTAGTCACATGCCAAGGTACCTAGAACAGTAGCAGTGATATAATAGTCAGCAGCAGGTCACACTGTACAAAAAAAGGAAGAATAATAATAACAAAAAATACTTAAGGAAGAAGAGCAAAGGTGAAAAAACTGAACACCTTTGCTTTAGTTTTTAAGAACCGCTGACAATACTTCTCCTCATTTCTAAATCAAAATATTGTTCTTTAAAGCAACATTTTATAGGAAATGACCATACATCAATAAATACATATACATAAATAATTTATTATAATAATAAATAAAATAATAAAAATAACTTTTTTTTCAAAGATAACAAATCTCTTGTTCACTCATAAATGAAATGGCATTAATGACCTTTGATTAAATTCTAGTGGTGTTTACCATTCAACTGGTCTCAGTGTGAGAGGAGAGTGTTGATTACAGCAGTGGTTTTATACTTTTCCTCATTAAATAAGATGTGATTCAGGTGATCACTAATCAGTGCCTCATAAAGCAGAATGAGGTGCTTGTGCAGGAATTTAACAGAAATGGTTGTCATACTCATAGAAATGCTGATTTAAAAATTAATTGCAGTGCTCTTTTTTCTGAGCTGTCTTATATATTACACTCGTCACCAATCCTCCTCATGGATATCTACTTTCCTGTCATGCTAAGCATCAGATTGTATCTAACCTGTATTTTAACATCAGTAAGGAACCTCTGAACTTCATCAACCAGAGAAAGTGTGACTGGAACTGGATCTCCATTAACAGGGTTGTGACAATAGTCACCACTAGTTCACCATACCTTCAAATGTTTTCAGACACCTGTTAATCCAGAATTTATTTTTTAAATGCATCATTAGAGAGTTTGGCACCTCTTTGCTACAGTAACAGTCTCTTCATTTCTGGGAAGGCCTATTGTTAGATCATTGAGGATTTGATTGCATTAGAGCACTAGTGAGACCAAGTACCGATGTTCTAGATAACAATATCAAAACACAGAATTTCCATTAACAAAATGCATTTAATATTTAGAATACTTTGTGTCCTGTGTCTTCTTCCTCACTAGTGTCCCCTGGGAGACAGGCAGTGTAATAGGGGACACTCAGACCGCTCCAGCCATCACTGGTGCAGTTGCGGATGACAACAGCTATGGCAGGAAAACATTACATGTTGGACTTGGCTTTTCATGAAATATTCAGACATACAGAATATACAGATTTTAGCTGAAACAATCATCACAGTCATGCAGTGAGCAAAACAAACATATCCCGGGCAAATAAGTCACAGTGTAGTTTACTCAGAGGACTGTCAAGAATACATAATAGATCAGGTTATGAATCAACAGTAAAAGTTAGAAGGTTGTATTTGAGCTTATCTGTCAAGTTGCAGGCATGTAGCTCTGGTGAAATGAGTGTGAAATTTGATGAGGTGAGCATTGCCTGCAGGAGAGCCGTGCTTCTGCAGAAGCGGTGGGCAGGGCACTGAGACACTTTCGCCAACACGAGCAGGAGGCCAACAGTTCACACCATCCCATTCCATCAGACAGTCTGAGAAAATAAACAACCTCCATGCTTGCCTCAGGAGAGTCAGCCATGACTATAAAATACATGTTATGAAAATAATATAAACATGATATATAAAGGACACTGGTGTTAAAGTGATTTCATTCAAAATTATGGTTTTAAATGTGTATCACAAAGACACAAATAGACAATGAAATACGTACAAGTATTAAATATGGTTATTAAGTGTATTATCTAAAAAATATTGTTCTCTGAACGAAGCGTCCACAGAGGCAAAATAGGAAGTCACTTAGAGTGACTTTCTTCCCCATCAACATATGATTAGCCTTTCCTGATGCCTCCCAGCTCCACTGGGCTAAAGTACTGTCAATCTGACAATACCCAGTGCCTTTGGATCATAGTGCCTGCACTGCCTGTAAATCTAACAATGTTCAAAGCCATTTGGTTTGGCAGGGTTGTTACCCTCTCCCCTGTTAACAAAATCTTACATCGCCACTCCCTACACCCCACTCACTAGGCTTGTAGCCCACAAGGTCAATACAATCTGATATCTGGACCCCCCTCCACACTTTGAGCAACAAAACGTTATCTGTACTTAAACCTAGTTAAAGTATTTTGTATTTATACCTAGTTAATAATTGAGCTCTACCTTGCACACTCTGTATTTAGGGTGTGCAGATATTTGAAATAACTCTTTGGAGGACAGTTTTGAAATGCTTCAGGATTGCATGAATTAAGCTGAAATTGTTTCTTGAATTTATACCTAGTCTTGGTCTATGTAAACCGCTCTGATGCAGATCAGGGAGTACCTGTGGGTCGGTCCGCTTCAGAAGGAGGTTGTTCTGAACGTTTCTGCATCTGGACACGACACTCATTCTCCCTTTCATGCAAGTGCAGCACTATTAAACATTCAGGGTGAGTGAGCTCCACCTGAAATCACCCACAAGGACACATCGAGAATTGTCATGCAAGCCAAAATGGCAAAAATGACACTAGTATTTATATAAACTTACTCTATTCAGTGCACAAAATAGGATCCAGAGGATAGCATTATGACGCAGATCCATCCTAATGCTCTTAAAGCAGAACATCCAGAGCCAAGGATTTGGATACAGCAGCGCAGCATCAGCTCCCATCTCTTGCTGAAGTAAGTCTGTCTGATTGTGCGCTGTATGCATATAGTGAAGAGGCACATCCCAGGTGGTATACCCCACTTTCTTGTCCACTTTGCATCGCTTACAGCATCTTACAGCTCCTCTTCAGAGCGTCCTCAATTGAGCACACTTGAAATGTGAAGTTTTTGTGAGTTTGTTTTAAGAATTTAACACAATTAAAATGTATTATATGTATTTTACTTATTCATCAGTAGTTTTATTCATATCTGTCAGCCCTGGACTGAAAATCAGGAAGATTTTTTGGGGATGGTAGGGTATGTTGTCAACCAGAACATTAATAATTTTTTTTCATTAATAATGGTTTGTCCATGGGCTATAGCCATAAATTGTGAACCGAAAAGATATAAAATAGGCTCCAGCATAAAGTGAGGAAAGTGACTTACTGCTGTGTCTATGTCGGAAAGCATTTTTTTCTTGTTTTGGGCCTCTGTGGACTCTAAATGAGGCTTTTATGCTGAACTAAATACAGTAAACAGCCATTTACAGCATGACTGAACTTGCACATCTTATCTTGTCCCAGACCAAGGCCAAGATCCCCCGCAAGGTGTGCTATTGTCTTTCCTGGTGCAGAAAGACGAAGGCAAAATATTAGCAGGGATAGCACCGACCGAGGTTTAGGAACACTTGTCTTCAGAGAAGCAACAAAATAGTATAAACCAGTTGTAGAGGACATTGATGTTTGCGCTATACCTATAATGGAACTAACAGCCCAGTCCATTCATTTTTAAAGTACCTTCCCCATGAGGAGGCAGGTGTTCTTCGGCAGGGACCCTTCCTTTTGTGCTCTCATGCAATATTCAAGGAGGAGATCTGAGAGAGAAGTGAGAAACCAAGAATGCCTTTCCCATCATGTGTGGCAGCAGGTTCTACATGGTCGTATTGGTCTTATTTGGAACTGACCTTGTGGAAAGGTCTCATGTAGCTGGGCAGTTAAATACCGAAGGTTTGCCTTTTGTAACATAACCACACTGTGTTAATGTGTTAATAAACAATAAATATAGATTTTAAGCAGTCTTTTGGACGACTTAAAATGTAAAGTCATGTTAAAAAAATACACATTGCTGGTGCACACTTTTTTGGAAGGAGGGGATTTTTCTTTCCAAGTTCAATTTGCATGGTAAATTTAAAATATTCAGTTATTAAATTAAAAAAAAAAAAAATATATATATATACATATATACATAAAATGCATTTATCAAGTAAAATGTGAGTGGGACGTAATTAGATTTTATTACAAATGCCTGTTGCTTATTCAGGCAATCATAGTATCCTCAAAGAATGTGATTAAATACAAAGGCAGTTGTGAAAAGCATGAAAGGGTCTTTGTCTCTTTGTCTCTGTCTCCCATCCCCACCACTTGCACAATGTGACTGGACAGCTCAACAGGCTTGGAGGAGAACACTAACACCCAATTCATTTACATTAGCTAACCATCATCTAGGTAGGCTAGCATTGTGATTCACTGTGAATTCAGGAGACAGTAGGAGTCCCAAACCAGACCAGACCCCACGCTGGGTGACATAAATCCATGATATAGCGATCATGCGGCGCCGTTCTCTTCACTCCTGGGAACAATGGCATGGTCAGAAAAGCCTCCCACAAATAGAGTTCCTCGAGTGGAATGTATGTGGACATACTTGTCTTAACGCTACATACTTTTGGCATTGGGTGGTGATGTTGAAGCACGTGTTTGTACTGCGAGAGGGTCTGAAAGAGAGGGTCAGACCACAGAATGAAAATTCTTAATTTTGGACGACATTCTTCAGGGCCAAATTTAAAACCACATTTAGCTTTTTGGTGAAAAACTGAAATAATTACTTTTTTCTGGGTTCTTAGGGTTGTGATGGAGATGCAAACATAGGAGCATTGAGGCAATGGCATAAGAAAGCCCAATAAAGTTAGAAGCAGGTGTGTTTGACTTTGTTTGTGTAACTGGCTACGGAATGTTCCAGTTTTATGGCATGTCTTTAGTCTGCTGCAGCTCACTCAGGCAGTAACCCTCATCAAACGTACAGTTAAAGAGACTATATGCTTTATTTTTTGGCATTTTATTTTTTCTCTGGAGGTGCCAAAGCAGGCTATTTCAAATTAACTGTTCATTTACATATTCAACTTCAAAAAAATGAACAAATATGTGCAAGAAAACAAACAAACATGCAAGAAGCTGCAGATGTGCAAAAGCTGCAAGGGTTGGAGGAAGGGAGAATGGAAAGGAGAGTCTGTGTGTGTGTTTGTGCGTGTGTGTGTGTGTGTGTGTGTGTGTGTGTGTGTGTGTGTGTGTGTGTGTGCGTGCAGGTAGAAAGTTCTCCTGAAGTGTCAAGAGAGACAATTAAAATAGAGGCCATTTATTTATATTGGTTCTAATGGCACTGTAACTGTTGGCCATGTAAAAACAAATGACAGTCTTTTATATGTAAAAGTGGCAAACACAAGGGGGAAATGGACAACAGGGGATAAAGAAAATATTACAGTTGTAGGGTATGTGATCTTTAGTCAAAGCAGCTAAGTTTAGGCCCTAGAGTGTAACCAGTGAATCAGTTAGCAAGAGGCCATGGTGCTGAAGTGTTAAGACTACTGTCACCACCATGTGTGATGAGCTAAGCCCCACAGTCAGAGTGGCAAGGAGTGGTTTGTTTTGACACGCCAAGACAGTTGCACACCATCACTTGTGAGAAAAAGTCAAAAACGTTGGCAAAATCTGGCCGTCACTGCCCACAAATGTTCAGGAAAGGGGGTGTACAGTTAAGCCACAAGAGTAGGGCCTATTAAAAGCAAGTGTCTTCAAGCGCCCCGTCTCTGTAAATACTCCTTCCTACTCCTGTCATCGCTGTTACTTATTTTGGACAGCTTCAAAGCACTACAACACTACATTTCCATCCATGTGGTCATCGCTGCTGCCCACCATTCATCAGTGAAATCTGAGGCAGCTAAGGAAATAAATTATATTACAACAAACGCCACAAATAATAAAACACTTCTGGAGGGCAGCACAAGGCCTATTTAAACCAACACCAAAGGTTTATAAAGGATATTTCCAAAAAGCACCATTACTTTCCATGCATGTTGGTTTTATGTCATGTGTCTTGAAAGGTTTATGCAGCTCATATAGCATAATGCCCACACAAGCCTTTTGTGACAACTGACATAAAAAGGTTTCTAAGGCCTTATTCCAGTAAGCATCAACAACGGAGGTAAAAATACATCACATTTGACTAAACAAGCCTCCACAAGCCTTATAATTTTCCATGTAGTTTTATGTCCTTTTTTGCGATAGGCCTATGTAGCTTTATGAACACTGTCCTTTAGCACTGGCAGGTGAAAAAAATGAGACACTGGCAGGTGAAAGACAAATTTTTAGACTTCTTTTGATCTGGTGATAAGCCAATGGAATGACATTATTTCACTAAACAAAACAGCCTAAAACTAAATAAAGTATTTTAATGAGAAAGAGATATTTATGTCATTTTGCAGATGCTTTTATCCAAAGCAATTTCCATTCCCTAATTACAGGCGACAGTCTCCCTGGAGCAACTTGAGGTTAATGGTCTTGCTTGGTGGTATGCTGGAGGTAGGATTCGAACCCATGACCTGTTGGTCCAGAGGAAAGTATCCTACCCAATAGGCCTCCACCACCCCCAATATAGTGTCCAAATTTAAAAAGATTCACACTTGCAATGGTAGGGGGAGCACTAACAATACAGACACTCTCTGTAGAAGTCATTATGTCAGACGAAGAGGCTTAACTTGTGAGGCTTAACGAATCTCATTCTCACACTTCGTTTCAGTTATAGAGACCCTGTTTATATTCCAAGCCAAAGGAAGAGAATAATTATGCGGAATACTCAGGTCCTCAAACTGCATTGTCCTATATACAATAGCTGTTATATACCTAATTTAAAGGAGTCTGATGCAGGATGTAAACTTTAACATTTTAAAATGACAGTCATTTTACATAGTCCAGTAGCATAGAGATGTGAATACGGACAAAAACCTTCCTAGACTTGTCCATGGGTGGGGTCGGAGGTGTGGTTGGGGGATCCAGTGTGCTCTTTCCAGTTTTAGAACTGTGAGTAATATTCCTACCCTCCACCACTTTGGATGAAGAAGGAGGGGATAAGGTAGAGTATATAATGGCCAGTACCTCTCACTGTCTATCCCCACCAGTGAGTGTTTGGACAACCTCTTAATTGTGTATTCCCTGTTT
Source organism: Brachypetersius altus (assembly GCA_037974465.1). Classification (NCBI taxonomy): domain Eukaryota; kingdom Metazoa; phylum Chordata; class Actinopteri; order Characiformes; family Alestidae; genus Brachypetersius; species Brachypetersius altus. The sequence goes on from JBBPDB010097058.1 coordinate 22,189, forward strand.
CTGCCTAAGAATCAAACTGCCATGGCAACGGAGAGCCAGGACACAAAGAGCAGCAAAGAGAAGACCGAGCAGCCTCTCAATGCACCCAGTCCGGCACCAAGCTCTGCTCCGGTGGTCCAGTCCCCGATCCAACAAGATCCTGCAACTTTGGTGAGTTAAACTCAACCAGCGCATGTGAAGAGTGGGGGGTGTATATCACTAAGTCACAAATCTCCTCAATCCGTACTCTGAAACAATGCTGAAACAACCCCCCCCCCAGGTTAAAGTTAGGGTCAACGCAAGGTGACCTTTCATGTCAACATTCTCTTTTCTTTATCATGCAGCACTGCAGTCGCATCAAGTGCATCTGAATTGAATGGGCAAATAGAAATAGAGGCCATGGAAATATATATTATTGTTATGTTTCTAAAATAAGGACCATTGTTCTCTGTCAAATTAAAACCTTGTTTCTCCACTCAATATTTTATTGACCAATTTATCACATTAAAAAGTATGCCATACTGAGAACTGCAATGTTAACATTTTATTACATTAACATAGAATAAAAAAATATTCTGTGATCAATTAACACAGAATAAATTAGCAGTTTAGACAGATTTTAATACTACTATTTATAATATATGATAATCTAATCAATGTTTGCTTAAAATAAGTGTTCATATCCCAGTTATCTGTTTTCCCTCTCATTTTTTCTTTAAAAGTAACAGATGGAACTGATATGTCGCCTGAGCATGTAGAGTATGTATCACTCTATTACTGAACCATGTAGACATCTGTAATATGGACACATGCTATTTCTGCTATTTTCGCCCTCATTGTCCTCAGTCCCCCCCACCCCCACCCCCTGTGCCCCTAGGGGAAAGCAAGGTAGACACTATGGTATCCAGTACAATGGCTGGGATCGAGGGAATGCAAGCGCTGATGCCAGGCCAGAGTGGGAGGGGTGTTGCTCGGGGGCAGGGCACAGGGTGTGATTTTTAGTCCTTGTCAGTAAACTGTTATGTGAATCTCTCTTTCTCACAGGTGGATTTCAGTGCTGAAGAAATCGAAGGTAAGATCGCAGGGGTTCTTCTGTGGAGCTATAGGTCACATTTCAGTAAGACAGCTTATAGATCTTAGTTTTAAATGCATGTATTCAATCAAACATACATGAACTGACAAATCACAGACCATCTTCCTTACAGTGCAAGGTCACATTATCTTCTTATCCCATTCTTCTTTTTGTATATCATTAAAATATCCCTGAATAATGAATGACTCAAATAGGTTCCCAATTTCCTTACATTTTTTTTTTTTTATGTGTAGTGACGTATGGTATCTTCAACGTTAGTTGTAAACATTACCAAGGCATCACACTCAACCATCTTTTGGGGGAGGAAAAAAAATAGAAAGACAATCTGATGCTGGGTCTGATATTAAGGTTGTGCTGAGTTTGTTTTGGATAAGGTCAAGGACAAACCTTTCTGGTTTTATGAGGAGCTTTACAGACAGCATTTGTTCTAACAGTTGATGATCCAGAATTGTGATCCAGAATTCCTTCACTGCCTTTTCACAAACAGTGCAGTACATTCCCATAGTCAACTCACACTGAACACATTATACCTTATATACCTATTGTAGCTTTATTAACATATGTTTGCATTTATATTGTAATATTGTTCAGTGGGCTGCATAGTCTTGTCCACATGTCTATGGAAATGTCAAATGGAGCTCCTCTTTCCACTTGTTGAGTTTTGATACAGTAGATTCTGTACATCCACTGATAAGCGTATCATATACCGTGGACATCAAGCCTTTGCTGGTGCAATTTTTGGTAATCACGTTTTTGAATGTAGATTTCAAACCACAATTTGATTTTCCAGATGTAAGGTTTTAATTGGCCTATATTAGGCTAAAACATGTGTAAGGTTTTTTCTAGCATTTACAAACATCATACCAGACATTTATCACATTTTTAGAACTGGGATATATTATATTATATTTTCAAGACCAGAGAAAGCTGAAGTCTATAATATCTATATTACACTGATATCATGCCGTTAGAAGTGTGGATCAGATCTGCCTTTCAGATGAAATTCATTTTTTTCTAAATTCCTCCGTAATTAAAGATTTAAGATATAAACAGAGTGGTTCAGGTTGTTTTGGTGCGAAACATTTCGTTCTAGAAACTCACAGAATTGTTCACAGTGGTGGTGAATGGAACCAGACCTCATGCCTCTAAAAGCTCCCTCACAGAAAGTTATTTCATGAAATAGTTATGAATGTGTTGCCTGATGGCTGAAATATATTTTTATCAATCTTTTGAGGAGCTAAACCCATGGCAGATGAGTATGTGCAGGGCATCATGAGGCAAAACTAGTCCCTTAAGAAAGCTGATTTAGGTGTTTTACCATCATCAATGGTAAAAACATTTCTCACAAAGTTTTTACAGAGTTTCTAAACTAGGCACATATACACACACACACACACACACACACACACACATATATAAAGCACATTGTGGACGATTAATTGCTAAATGCTTAGGCAGAGAATGTTATACATAAGGATGACACATAGGTAAAACCTAATAAGAGAATAACAATTCTTCCAACATAACCCATCTATTATTGTGCTTTATTTCCATGCAGAGTTTAGAGAAGCTTTCTTGCTGTTCTCCAAGACCGCTGCAGGGCAGATCTCTTTTGGGCAGTGCGGGGACGTGATGAGGGCTCTGGGTCAGAACCCAACCAATGCAGAGGTACTGAAGGTGTTGGGCATGCCAAAGCCTGAAGGTAAGTTACATCCCAGTTGAAGTTTCGTTGTTTTAGTAAGGGTGAATAAGTGCACATCGTCTACGCAGAGCACACTACTGTACATTTGAATGCACAGTTACCGTTAATCTGAGGAATTTAACATGCAACATAACATACATTTTCACACTATTTGTTCTCTCTAGAGAAAGTGTGCTTCAAAAAAATCTGACCAGAGTAATGACTGTTCATACAGTACGGTGTGTATTTATACAAACAAACTATAGTTCTTATAGTTCTAGAGTACAGTACAGTTGCTGGGCCAAAGCAGTTTAAAGACTGGATGCTATTGTATGTAGTGTGTATTTTTCCCACAAATTAAGTAAACTAACATGTTATGAATTACAAGACTAACATCAGAATATAGGCCACTTGTATGCCGTTCTTTTAATTATAACGTAATTTTTAGGACCAGCTGATATTTGTGTATATGGAATGAACTCAATGAACTCAGTGCCTCCTGCTAAAAGTTCAGAGCATATGTGTCATGGGTGCTGTGCGAGGGAAACACACGGACAGGGCAAGGGCTGAAGAGCAGATACGGTTTTAATGTCCCAACAGAGAAGCAGCACCTATCTCAGGTGTAAACGTAAAGCCCAGTCAGGGCAAATGCAGAAACGAAAAAAGAAAAAGGAAAACCAAAAAGCTGGCTGCAGCTGGACCCGTGCTCCGACAAAACCATAAGGGGGCAAAAACGAGGGTAGGGCAGGCTGAACAGCAGATGAGCTGTCAGGGAGCTCCTCTCTATAATGTAGAGGGCTGAGGCTTCAGACGGCCGGAGCATGAGTCTGTGGGCAGAGAGAAACAGAGCATGAGAACGAGCACATAAAGCAACAAATGACCACGGACCACACAAGCCACACAAAGAAGACAAATACAGGCATGTAGACTCTTGGTCCGGCTGGCCTATATATACACGGAGGGAAAACAAGGCAGGTGTGACAGGGGATCAATGAAACGGGCTGCAGGTGAAAGGGATTAAACGGGAGTGGCACAAATCGGGATGCGGGCTCTAAAGGGAGGAAGGGCACGAGGGAGAAAGGGCACAGAGGATAGGGATCAAGGCACGGGCAGACAGAAACGTGAACCAAATGGAAGAAAGGAACGAGGGAGGAAAGGGAGACACAGGTAGGGATCAGGACACGGGCAGACAGAGACACGGATCGAACGGAAGAAAGGAAATGAGGGAGGCAGGGAGACACAGGTAGGGATCGGGACACAGGCAGACCTAGACTCGGGCAGAAACGGGAAAAAATAAGGAAGAAACCTAGAACTCAGGGGAGAGGGAACGGGTTACACGCGGGGGAGGCAAGGCAGCCATGACAGTACCCCCCTCCTTAGGCACGATCCCCTCCGGGGGATCCCTGGGGACACGACGCCGACCGGCATTGGCCGGA